>MU722254.1:95123-109524 GCA_026770625.1 Nicotiana glauca
GGGGGGGGGGGGGGAAGAATGAAAATTTTATTAAATTGTGACCGAATCCATAGGTCTGCCTACGTATCCCCTCTTAAATGGGAATCAGGACAGGCGTAGTTCGATTTACATCATATAGGGAAAACATAAAGATTACACATAGTAATGCTTGACTCCATCTGAATTGATCGGCTTTGGCCAGACTTCTCCATCCATTTCTACAAGTATGAGGGGCTCCTCCTGTCAAAACCCGGTGAACTATGTATGGGCCTTGCCAGTTTTGGAGAGAACTTCCATTTGGCTTCATTTTTATGCGAAAAAATTTTCTTTAACACCAGCTGTCCCGGTGTGAACTGTCTTAGCTTGACTCTTTTGTTAAAGGCTTTAGACAATCTATTCTGATAGAGTTGACTGTGGCAAACTGCGTTCGTTCTCTTTCTATCTATAAGAGATTGCTGCTCATAATGACTCCTCACCCACTCTGCGTCGTTGAGCTCAACTTCCTCTATGATCCTTAGGGAAGGAATTTCTACTTCAGCGGGAATGACAGCTTCTGTACCATAAACCAGCAAATAAGGGGTTTCCCCAGTTGATGTGCAGACTATGGTGTGATACCCCAATAGAGCAAACGATAACTTCGCATGCCACTATTTATGCATCTCTATCACTTTCTTCAATATATTCTTGATATTCTTATTGGCGGCTTCCACGGATCCATTCATTTGAGGCTTGTAGGCTGTGGAATTCTTATGTCTGATCTTGAAAGTCTCACACATGGCTTTCATCAAATCGTTGTTGGGATTGGAGCCATTATTAGTAATTATTGACTCTGGAATACCGAAGTGACAAACAATGTGGTCGCGGACAAAGTCTGCAGTGACTTTCTTAGTTACTGCCTTGTAAGATGTTGCTTCGACCCACTTGGTGAAATAGTCAATTTCCACTAGGATAAACCTGTGTTCATTGGAAGCGGCAGGCTCAATTGGTCCAATGACGTCTATTCCCCAGGCGGAGAATGACCATGGTGAGCTTGTTGTGTTGAGCTCGCTTGGAGGTACCTTTATCATGTCTGCATGTATCTGACAGCGATGGCATTTTCGAACATATTAGATACAGTATGTGTCCATAGTTATCCAAAAGTAACCAGCTTGGAGTATCTTCTTTGCTAAGACAAAACCATTCATATATGGACCACAGGTCCCGGCATGAATTTCTTCTAGTAGCCTGGATGCATCTTTAGCGTCAATGCACCTTAATAATCCCAAATCAGGAGTCCTCCTATACAAGATTCCTCCACTGTGAAAGAAGTTGTTGGACAATCTCTGAAGTGTGCGTTTCTGAGTATGATCGGCAAGCTTCGGGTACTCTCCTTTTGCCAAATATTCCTTGATATTATGAAACCATGGTTTTTTTTCTGCTTCCTCTTCAACATGGGCACAGTAAGCTGGCTGATTATGAATTTTCACCGCGATAGGATCAATAAAATTCTTGTTTGGATGATGTATCATGGATGATAGGGTATCCAACGCATCGACGAACTCATTATGGACCCTGGGAACATGTTGGAATTCCATCTTCGTGAACCTCTTTCTCAATTCCTGTACATGATGTAGATATGGGAGTATATTGGAGTTCTTGGTTGCCCATTCCTCTCAAACCTGATGTATGAGTAAATCTGAATCTCCAATCACTAGCAGCTCTTGCACGTTCATGTCAATGGCCATTTTGAGCCATAAAATGCGGGCTTCATATTCGGCCATATTGTAAGTGCATGGGAACCTGAGTTTGGAAGACATTGGATAATGCTAACCAATTTCTGATACCAAGACTGCTCCCATGCCAACTCCTTTGAAGTTTGCTGCTCCATCAAAGAACATTTTCTAACCGTCGTAGGTTCTGCAATGTCTCCTCCTTTGAATGGTACTTCTTCATCAGGAAAATATGTTTTCAAGGTTTATATTCTCCATCCACGGGCTTTTCGGCAAGGTGGTTTGCCAGTGCTTGTGCCTTGAACACTTTTTTAGTTACGTAAACAATATCGAACTCACTCAATAGTATTTTCCACTTGGCTATATTACCAGTGGGCATGGTTTCTAAAAGATGTACTTTAAAGGATCCATCCTCGATATGAGATATGTTTTATAGACACAGAAGTAATGTCTCAGCTTCTAAGCTACCCAAGTCAAAGCACAGTAGGTGCATTCTAAAAGAGAATACCGAGCCTGATACGGGGTAAACTTCTCGCTGAGATAATAAATGGCTTTTTCCTTCCTCCATGTATAATCATGCTGCCCCAAAACAAAGCCGAAAGCTCCATCCAACACTGCAAGGTAGAGTAATAAGTGTCTACCTGGCTCAGGCGGAACTAAAACTGGTGGTGGTGACAGGTACTCCCTGATTCTGTCGAAGGCCTTTTGGCAGTCATCAATCCATTTGGTAGCGGCGTCCTTCTTCAACATTTTAAAGATTGGCTCACAGATAACTGTAGACTGCGCTATGAATCAGCTGATGTAGTTCATCCTTCCCAGGAAACTCATCACATCTTTCTTATTCTTCGTCGATGGTAATTCTTTGATGGATTTGTCATTTGATGGATCTAGTTCTATTCCTCAGCGGCTCACAATAAGCCCAAGAAACGTCCGAGTAGGAACCCCAAAATGCACACTTTGCGGGATTTTGTTTCAGGTTGTACCTTCGTAATCTGTTGAAAAACTTGCTTAGATCTTCTATGTGGTCAGTGGCTTTCTTGGATTTGATGATATCATTTTCCACATACACCTCTATCTCCTTGTGTATCATATCATGGAAAATGGTTGTCATGGACCTCATGTAGGTGGCCCCTACATTTTTCAAGCCGAACGACATCATATTGTAACAATACACTCCCCATAGCGTGATGAAAGTCATTTTCTCAGCATCTTCCTCATCCATCCAGATATGATGATAACCAGCGAAGCAATCCACAAATGATTGTAGCTCATGCTTGGCACAATTGTCAATTAGGATGTGTATATTTAGCAAAGGGAAGTTGACTTTCGGACTAGCCCGGTTGAGCTCCCTGTAGTCGATGCAGACACTGACATTCCCATCCTTTTTTGGTACTGGCACAATGTTGGCTAGCCATGTCGGGTACTCAACCACCCTGAGAACCTTAGCTTTGATCTACTTGGTGACTTCTTCCTTGATTTTTAGGCTCATACCAGGTTTAAACTTTCTGGGCTTTGCTTTACCAGTGGACACATTAGATTGGTTGGTAGTTTGTGAGCCATAATAGACATAGTCAGACCAGTCATTTCATCATACGACCAGGCAAATATGTCCTCATACTCCTTTAGAAACTCTGTGTATTCTTTCTTTTCTGATGGTGATAGGTGAATGCTGATTCGTGTTTCCTTGACATTTTCTACACCTCCCAGGTTAACAATTTCGGTTTTGTCCAGGTTGGACTTTAGTCTGTTCTCAAAGTTCTCAACTTCTTTGACAATCTCCTCAGGTATGTCATCTTCTTTTGAATCAATGTCTGTTTCTTGCGTTGTCTCATTGCATGTCACAGTCATTGGTTCATCAAGATAAGTAATAGTAATGTTGTATAGGTAAAGTAAAGAGGAAAATGATATAAATAAATATTAATTCATTGGGAAATATCAAACATGCTTTGATAAATTGAATAATTGTTTTGAACATTGAAGATCTTATTGCGGAAATTGAAAAATGCAAAAAATCATTCAGTAAATAAAATAGTGAATAGTGCTTGTTTAGCCTTGCTACCTCGAGGCTCGTTAAGATCTGGTGGTCCTGATGGTCTAATTGTTGAGGTATGCCTCTTCGCTCACAGCTTGTATGGAAGGACCTTCCTCCACCTCCTCCTCCTCAAGAATAACACAGCAATCCATATCATTGTCCTCTAGAAACAAGTGTTTCACTGCCGCGAGTGCTTCTTCTTCATCTGTCCCGTAGACGATGTTAGCCTGTTGGAAAGTCTGCTCTAGGTGCGGTATCGGTTTCTTTACTGGGCAGTAAGGACTGCCCCATGGTGGCAACCAATTATTAAATTCCTCCCATGTGTATTCATATCCCAAACCGAAAGTAGTGCTATGTTTATTGAGTTTTATAGGTTTAGAGATCCCTTGGAGATCCTTGCTGAGTTCTTTGCCACGTTCGTACCCACTCCAATTCAATATACTCTCGATCTTATTATCCTACCATTTGTCCTTGTCGACAGCGTTAACCCGCTCGATGTGGTGGTAGGTCTCTCCGCCTGGATTTCTTCTTCCTCTGATCACCGGAATGGTCTGACGGCAGTATATGGGGTTGCTACCATCATCGTGAATGATCACTTCCTGGTGATTCCATTCAAATTTTACTGCCTGATGCAGTGTTGAAGCTAGAGCCCCAGCAGCATGAATCCAGGGTCGTACTAGCAACAAGTTGTAGGATGCTGGCACATCTATCACTTTAAAATCGACCTCAAACCAAGTTGGTCCCATCTACAGACATAGGCTAATCTCTCCGATGGTGGACCTCTGAGACCCATCAAAAGCTTTCACATTGATTGCTCCTTCTTTTATCTTATGCATCCCTTTGCCCAACTTCTTGAGTGTTATCAACGGACATATGTTAAGGCTAGAACCCTTATTGATCAGGATCCTAGTGATGAAATAGTCTTCGCGTTACACGATGATGTGCAGGGCTTGTTGTGACCTAACCCTTCAGGTGTTAGCTTGTCCTCATAGAAGGTGATTTTATGGCTTTCTAATACCTGTCCCACCACATTAGCCATTTCCCCGCCAGTGATGCTACTTGGCACGTATGCTTTACTCAGCACCTTCAACAGAGCATTTTTGTGTGTCTTGGAATTCTGCAGTAATGAAATGATGGATATCTGTGCTGGTGTTTTTTTTAGCTGGTCGACGACCGAATACTCCTTGGCCTATATTTTCCTCTAAAGGTCTTCCGAACCCATCTCAATTATGGGTGGCCAGTTGGAGGACTACTTGCTTGACTCAGTTAGGTGTTCAGGGGTATAGACTCTCCCAGTTCTTGTCATACCCTGTGCTGCAATAGTTTTTCCGAACTTGACCTTTCCTTTCCTCCTAGCCTCAGCTGTATAATCCCATGTTATAGCTTTTGTATAGAATGGCGACATGGTGGACGTTGCTACTGGGATCGGTGAGGCCACCTTTACTTCGAATGGGACATGTTCTTTGGGTGGAAAAAATGCAACCTCAAATGGTGCAAGTGCCTTTGCTGATAGTGTTACTTCAAACTCAAGAGGCATATACATGTCTACCTCGATGTCCTCAGACAGTTGGATCTGGACTATAATCGGATTGAGAGTAATAGCTGGTTTCTTTGGGTCATCACCTTCTGCAATCAACCTAATGGATCCTTCTAGATCCCAACCATCATCCACTTTAATCATGTGAATACCCCCGCCTTTATGGTCTGGTAAAGGGTTGTTGCAGACGTTCAGAGTGGCTTTCTTTTATATAATGACTTTGTTATCATTTAGAGACTGTATCTTGTCTTTTAAAGAGCAGCATTCATTGATAGTGTGTCCCTTCATTGCGGAGTGGTATGCACAAGACTTACATGGGTTAACCCACTAAGAAGGTTTCTCAGGGGTTGTAGTAGGGATGGGGGTGACATAACAGGTGGCTTTAAGACTCTCGTATAGCTGGTCAATAGGTTCGGCGATGGTTGTGTATTGTTTTGGAGGCCTCTGATCAAAATTAGGTCGAGGACTAGGGAAGTTTTCGCGTACGGGGGTGATTGGTAATGAGATGGTTGGGCATTGTAAGTTTGGTAGACATGAGCGAGTTGGAAGAATCTGGGTGAGGTAGGCTAATATGTAGGAGGCGGAGATAACTGATAAGTTGGCGGTGGAGCTTGGTAGGAGGGTGCTTGGTAATTTGGGGATGGCTGATATGTGAGTGGAGGTATTGGGTAGATTTGGTATTTGAGGGGAGACTTAGTTCTTTGTGCAACCACCACTGTCCCTAAGTCCCTTTTCTTAGACACACCACCAAACTACAAGGCCTTACTTATTGCTTGTAGAGCCTGGAAGTTTGTAACCATACCGCTCATAATACCTTCTTCAATTCGTTCCCCCAACTTGATAATATCAGAAAACTTATGATTCTCAATCACCATCAATCGTTCATAGTATTGCGAGTCTTGAGCCCAGACAAAGAACTTGTTCATTTGTTCTTCTTCTAAGGCGGGTCTGACTTTAGCAGCTTCAGACCTCCAGCGAGTAGCATACTCGTGAAATGTCTTCGTGTGCTTCTTCTTTAGATTCTAGATATAGAACACGTCTGGCGCGTTATCTGTGTTAAACCTAAACCTGTCCATAAAATTAGATGTTATACCTACCCAGCTCGACCACTTCTTAGTGTCTTGGCTAATTTACCAAGATAGCGTATCTCTTTTCATACTTCTCATGAACAGCTTCATGCAGATCCTTTCATCTTTTCCTACCCTGACCAGCTTGTCGCAGTATGTTCTTAGATGGACCCTTGGATCACCTGCACCATCAAACATTTTGAACTTAGGATGTTTGTACCCCTCCGATAGTTCGACGTCCGGTTATATGCAGAGGTCTTCATAGTTCAACCCTTCAATCTCTCGACGCCCTGAATTCAGTTGGTTAGTTTCTTAAGCTCCTCAACCAAGTTTTTGCTAAGTAGATCCTTTCATCGGACTCAGGTTTGCAGGATATGGATTGGGTGGAGAGTGGCATGGTCTCCACATAGATGGGATTGTTGTGGTGGCATGGTGTGTGGGTGTGGAAATGGTCATTTGCGGAGTTTTGTGGTTTGGGGATGAGTAGTGGAATGCTGTTTGGAGTGTGGCAAGTGTTGCATTGGCTCTTTGTTGGAGCAGTGGTATGATTTGGTTGTTTTTGAGGAGGTGTGGGGTTTTGAAAATTTTTGAAGTTGGTTTCTGGGGTGCTGAGGGAGAAGGATAGGTTGGCCAAATTCCGAACGTGGTCGAGCTCTTCCTGAAACTTCAACAATTTCTGCTCAAGTTGTGACACATTTTCATTGGGAACCCGAATACCATGTCCATCAGTGGCCTCTACTATTGTGTTCTCTTTTCTGATGTTGTTCAAATCTTCCATTTTGCCTTTGTTCTTGTTCTTAACAGGACTAAGAGAAGGAGTGGGTGGAGGGCCCCTGGATCTCGTGGAATAAGATGTTGTTGCCAGAGTGCACAAACAAACCTTTGGGGAGGGGATTAGCAAAACAAAAGAAGTTAACCAAGTTAGTGAAGATCATGAAAAAAGATATTGCAAGATTTAAACATATAGTGCGGGAATGTAAATTGTATCCTAGTTTGGTAACCTTGTTATGCCCGAGGTGGCCTAGCGATAAGTTGATTTGGAGAACTTGGAATGCTAAATGCCTCATTTCATTGACAAAGATAAGATGAATCCCAAATTGACATTAGATAAACACGAAATAAAATTTACTAATGGCCACTGGCCTCATTACATTTTAAAGAAAAGAAGATAAATTCCTATCTACTTGGTCCCAGAAGGACCTTCCCTAGATTCGACATCCTAGGCTCTATCAAACAGTTTCCCCAACTCGAAAAGTCCTAGTAACAGGTATGCTTTGGCTAGATATCCACCTTCAGCCCCTTTAGCCTCTTGACAATCTTCAACCCTTTTTGAGAAACTTTCTTTCCATCTCCACTGTGCCTCACTCCAAGTATCCCATTCTTTTGTTGGCGTTGGTAGCCATATTTTTCCATTTCTCGATCAGCTTTTGGTTGGGCTCTTGTATTTTGCGAGGTTCACTTTCGCACTCGCGGATCCTTTTGCACAACTGGTTGTACTTGACTTGCACTTCGGCCTTTTCGTCTATAATCCTGTGGCCTCGAACAAATCGTGGCTGGCCCAAACCATCATGATTGTCTTCCAACCAACCTAAATAGAAAGGAGCACAATCGTCATGGTATCTGTCTAGCTCTATGGTGTCTTTCCCCATTACGATCTTGCTATGCCACATGTGTTGGGATTTGCACTTGTAGGTTCTATAATCACCTTGGAAGTCGGCTCGAAAATAGCTCATCTTGTCGACCTTGGGTACGACCTTCTTCCTACCAGCGTGCCTCATAACTCGTAGAGGGACATAAGGGTAGGTTCCCTTGAGACAAATTAATATCAGGAAAGGTGCATTTCTGGATCGGGAGATGAACTCCTCTATCACAAACCATTCGAACATCCACTGAACTTGCTCCTTGGTCAGATTATCAAATAGATCAACCAATCCTTTAGCATCCTCAGGCCGAGCGAACATGTCGGGGATGTAATTTATTCACCTTGAATGGTAGAAAGTGATGTGATCATCCCAATCCCTACGCTGAATTTCTTGTCAATATTCGCCCTTTTGGAAATGGTCCATGAGCCAAAGTTGAAGAAGCAGATTGCACCCTTCGAAGTGTTTTGCTCCTTGTTGACACTTCTCGAAGGCTCGGTATATGTCTGAAATGATCATAGGTACAATACTGAACGCCTACCCACTAATCCCCTCCATTAGGGTTTTGGTTACCATAGCTAACCAACTAGGAATTCTACCTTTCTTCATTGGAAATACAATAAGACCTAGGAAGCAAAATATGAAGACGAAAACCCCGGGATTGACGTGTCCCAAGGATGTGATGGTAGACTCACCAGAGTAGGTGCGGTAAGATTTTCTATGACTGTACCTTTCATACAAGTAGTCAAAAGGGATGTATGAATCCTTCAGGCATGTTAATTGTGGATTCTTCTTCAAACCCATCATTTTAAAGGAAGCCCCTACCTTTGCGATTCTCAAGCATTAGCAAGCCCGGAGTTTCCTATACCAAACCGGCGAGTCCTCATATCTCCTCTAGCAAAGGTATTATTTCAATACCCCCGAAGTGGAATACGGCCCTTTCACAATCCCAAAATAATGTGGCAGCTTCTATGATCATGTTATTAGATTGGACCACCAAAACGGATGGTAGATTTCCCAGATATTTTTTGACGAGATATTTATCACTAGAATGCAAATCTTTCCACCAGCTTAGCAACCTTGGGTAGATGTTGGTGACCATGCCGAATTTGGGGACTTCGTGCCTCATATTTCTGTAAGGCAAATAAGTTTAGGCCCTTCCTCCACTGGACTCTACTATTTAATATCAATGATTAGCATGAAGCATCTAATTCTCCAAATAAATGCACAGAACGTGATGACGTCCATTTTGGGTTTAGGGAAAACCAGTGGACTTTAGACAAGGCTATCTTAAAGGATCATTATATGGACAACATAACTGATCCGGCTAAGTTTGACCATAATGCATGCATAATTTAAACAGAGTAAGGTTTCTATAGGGTTTTAGACTGGTACCCTTGAGCGGACAACTCAAGGGGGAAGTCTCAGAACTGTTAACTGCACCATTGATCGACTAGTTTTACCGCAAATATGCCTTTCCGAATTCAGGGGGTAATGATATAGAAAGAGCGCAACGCTATAGTATTTGTTTTGGCACGAGTGGAGTATGATATAGAGCATGATTATGCAAGAATTAAAATGCATGTTGACATGTATTTACACATTAAGATAGCGATAAATACATCAGTTTCATAATTTAAAGCAATAAAGAAAAGAAAATACGGAAGAAATGTCAGTTTTACTTTTAAAGAAGAAATTAAATGCTTAAAGGAATTAAATATATAATTGCGCATAGAGAGAAGTACAAATTCACAATAATAATCTGAAATGGTAAAAGCCTAAAAAAATGCCCAGCAGAGTCGCCATGCTGTCGCGCCCCCTTTTTCCTTCACGGATTCGGGTTTATGATATTTGGTTGGGAAATTTTTTTCCTTTTGGGAAAGGGGTTTTGCAATTTCTTAAGAGTCGCCACCTAACAATTTTAAGGTGCGTTAGGGCACCTATGGGGTTCAACTATGTTTGATAACCAGAGATAGGGTAAGGGCTTGAAATTATCCCAAGGAAAATTTGTTGGGCACCCTTCAGGATCCACTAGTGTGGTTCTGGGCCAGATAGTTCTTTGTGAATTTGGCAAATAATAAGTAAACAAACAAGGCTCAAATAAGAGGGAATTTTAAATACACAAGTGTTTGAAAATGATTGAATAAAGCAAGGTTTTGAAAGAGTTATAACTAAGCATGCTGGTGAATGTAAAGAGGTCCTAGGTTTTTTTGTATATGGATCGCATCAATGCAATACCCGGTAATCACTCCTCAAAAGAGGGTCTACACGTGGTATTAGCATACCGGTCATCATATCCATATCCACCCTGCCCACCTCATAAAGGTATTTAAAGCGCGAATTGGTCTGGAACTCTATTGCGTGCTATTATCCGTGCCATTCCTATCAGTCCCAGAGGAATTCTAGGACTACTATTCTTATAAGAGGGAGGATTTAGGATGACGCTTAGGTTTAAAGGTGAAAAGGCTAAGGAGACATACAAAAAAACACGTAGGACTACATTCAAAGGGGAAACATGTAAGCAATTAGAAGGCTCATATAATCCTCCGCAAATAATACATATAAATAGCACGACTCAAATACAGTTAAAGTCTAAATTTTAAAAGTCCTAAAGTAGGAGATTTGAGTCAGAACCAGATTCATCATATAGCTCAGATAAGAAGTTTGAATCAGGCTTGCTTGCTGGTTGTACAATTGCAAATTAAATAAAGGCAGATTCAATTTTATCATTGTTATTACCTAAGGCTTGGCTACGCGTAATACTGATGTCTTAGAAACATGATATCTATGGCTGATGGGAGTGTAGTAAAATAGTAAATAGTTCTAGATGAGCAATTTGGATCATATAGACATGGTTTCTAAACTGTATTGATAAAAAGGAGTAGGTTGTTTAAGCTGATTCAGAACAGTACGAGTCAAATTGATTTTTTAAACTAAACTGATTTTAGATTGTATAGGCATGCTCTCTATTATTGCTGATTTTTATTCCTACAGACATGGTATCTAAGTATTAAAGGCTGATTTTGGTCTTATAGGCATGGTATCTAGTTGAACATGAAGTGAAGTAGGCAGGATTTATTTGATCATAGTGAAATTCCTATAGGCATGAAAAAATATTGATTTTAATCTTACAGGCATGACATCTAATTTAGAAATTGATTTTAACCCTATGGGCATGATGTCTGATTATAGCCATTTAGATCCTATAGGTATAATGCCTAAGTGGGGAAGTAAAACATGCAGAATTTGTTAAACAGATCCTATATGCATGACTAGGTGTGGAAGTAAAACATGCAGAATGTATTAAATAGATCCTATAGGCATGGTGTCTACCCTTAAAACATGCATAATTACCCCATCCCTTTTCACTAGCCAACCCCAATATTCGTTACAAATTATTACAAACCAAATGCTTGAATAAAAAAAGTGCAAAAATAGGAAATTACAAACAAAAGAAGCCTGATCTTGACTTCCAATCTGAGTTACATAATTAATCTCTTCAAATGCCAATAATGTTCAAGCCTTGCTCATACCTGGGTTTGTCAAAGTTTCCTAAGGGTCTCAAGGGACCTCGAGTAGTGCTTACACCCTAGTTTGCATGACAGATAGGACTGAGTGTATTGTGGGAGGGGCCAGCCCTTATGGGTCCAAGTTCAGAGGAGCTCAAGGGTCCCAAGGCAAGGCTCACACAAGAAGGGCAGAACCTAGGTTCTAAGAATATAGTGGAAGTGCGGAACAGAGATTGATTAAAACTGAGTTGGAAATAATAAGTAGTAAAGGGTGATTTGAATACAGTAGTGGTAAAGCTCAAAATACACAAAATCAGCAGTTACACAAAAGGGACGAGGGGTTTTTGGAATACATTGTATGAAGCATATGACCCCAGAAAAGGGCAGGTTTGGTCATGCACAGCAATAGATGATGTTGGCCTGCCCACAAACCAACCAAAGGAACACAAACACATAGAGGGGCTATCGGTTTGGGATTCATAAGTCGGCAACTTACATAACAAGCGACTGACAAAGTACATACATAGGGAAATGTTAATCTAAAAGGGGAAGGGAACATATTTTGGCATGCTAGTAATGTAACTTGTCTGCAGAAACATAAATAGCGGTTCACAAGAATGAGAAAAGTTAGAACAGTTAAAGGAACATGTTGTCAGTGATGCTTGAAAAGTTAACTAGGACATACCAGTAGAGAGGCAAAGTGCAGAAAGGTAAAGCAGGCAAGAGTCCACAGTCTATCCTTGGCTTTCAGCCGGCTAGACAAAGCTATAACACAAGTACAGTAAAGAAAAAGAGAGTTTTGAGTGTAAGTGTGTGTTCTGAACTCAAGTTGTTAGTGTCCTTTTAAAGAAGAGAGGGTAGGTTTTTATAGTTTGGAAGACGAGTAAAAAATAAGGTAATTAGTAAAGTCTTAAAACAAACATGGAAACAATCACAAGTCAAAATCAATTAACACAAGTGATTCCCTTTAATTAAGGAATTACTGTTTAATGTGTAGTAGCAGGTTTAATAAAGGAAAGAAATCAGTTTTGGGACAGATTGATTGTTGCCATATAAGGGGAAGTAAAAGCATGAAGTAAACAATCAAGTCTAAGGAACAAAATAGGCTTATTTTAGGAAAGGATTCAGGAAGGTAAAACATCATAGTAAAGGGAAAGGAATCAATTAATTTCAAACAGGCGAGCGAAATTAGGGTTTATAAAAAATGTTTTTACAATCAGTCACCAGATCAAGATCAATCAAGGAAGAAACTTCATTATATAAATAGAGCGAACAGAAGCATCGGACATGTGAGGCCAAACACATTTGCAAAAGAGATAACACAATCATACAGTAGTGGCAGAAATAAGCTACGATTCAGTAGTAAGAATAATATTCAAAGAACAGTAGTCAAGTACATCAAGTAGTCACATAGAATCATTAGAGAAGAAGAACATAGTATTAGGTAAGAGAAATCAGAAACAAGTAAAGGTCTCACAGTAGAAATAAGTGAGAAAAACTTTTATGTTATTTAGGGCATCAACAGTAGTCTAGTTTAAGATATGGAAAGAACTCAAAATCAAAGAAGTCAAACAAGGGAAAGTGAGTCAGAAATAAAGAACAATTGCACATTTAAACAAACAATTTCAGAACTCGGATAAGACTAAAAGGAATTAGGATTTTTAACATGCTGAAATAGATACAAGAACAACATGAGCAAATCGTTTTAAACGTACCAAAATCATAAAAAAATTAAGATCAGAGAAGAGATCTTTTGAAAAACTTAAAGGAAAACCCTAATCGTCGAAAAAAGAAGAGTCTTTTTGAAAGAAAAGTTGAAGAACCTTCGAGAAAACACTTAAGAAATTCATAGTAAGTACAGATCTAAGAGGGATCTGAAATAAAATTGAAAGGTCTTAGAGCTAGGGTTTCTGAAAAACCAGAAGAAGTGAGAAAGACTTTGAAAGTGACGGATCTAACCAGAAAATGTAAAGGACATGCCTTGAAAGGCCATGAATAGCCGGAGAAAGGTCGTGGATGGCTGGAGAAAGGGCATGAACAATAGTCGAGCAAGGACTGGACCATATACCTTCGAGGTCTGGCCAGGAAACCACAGAAACAAACACCCAGGAGCCATAGGAGGTTGATACACGTCTCCAATGGCAATGGGAGGCCATGGATTGGGCAGGGGTTACGGCGGATTAAGGTGGAGTTAGGAGGCGGTGGCTAGGGTTCATAAGGGGTTGCAGAAAAAATTTAGAGGGAAATGGATTCAGAGGCGGCGTTTGGTGAAGAATGGGGTAGGGTAAGGGGTCGTTTAAGGTTAAAAATGGAAAGGGAAAATATTGGCCGTTGATCTGAATGATAACGGACTTGGATTAAAGAGAGTAGGTGGGGAATCTGGGTTGGGTCATTTAATTGGGTTAGGGTCGGGTTTGAATGGTAATTGGGCCGGGGAAATTGGGTTTAATTTCGGGTCAAATTAGGCGAAGATTGAAATGCAATTGGGCTAGATTTTAAATAGCCATTTTTTCCTATTTAATTTATAATAAATAATAAATTAATTTATGAAAATAACTTGAAAGCACTAAAATAATTTATAATATATAATTAACATTTTAAAAAATACAGGACTTAATTTTATGAATATAAAACACAATTAAATCTTTAAAAAAGCTAGTATTGCAATTATATGCACTTTAGTTTAAAATACTAAATAAATTTGTAAAAATATGAAAAAATTATCTTAGCTATATTTTAGCATAAATATGAACATGTAATAAATTAATCATCAAAAATAATAATTTTGAACATAATTATCGGGATTTTATGGATAAAAAGGGGAAATAAATTGATTTAAAAACCTTCAAAAATTATGGAAAAATAATAAAACACATGGATATGCTTATATATATATATATATATATATATATATATATATATATATTT
>MU722254.1:111335-138907 GCA_026770625.1 Nicotiana glauca
TATATATATATATATATATATATATATATGTCATTTTGAAGTTATTTTGCATATTAAAAATATATAGGGAAAAGTTGAGTGTCAACACACTCCATACAAATAATGCCTCCAAATCTTCAACACGTGAACAATAGCAGCCAACTCTAAATCATGAACAGGATAGTTTTTCTCAAGAGGCTTCAACTACTGAGAAACATAAGCAATAAATCTACCCTCCTGCATCAACACACACCCAATACCAACTCTCGAGCATCACAATACATGGTATATGAACCTGAAGCTGATGGCAAAACTAACACTGGAGCTATGATCAAAGCTATCTTGAGCTTCTGAAAGCTCTCCTCACATTCATCTGACCACATAAATGGTTAGCCCAAAAGACATCACGAAGAACTTATAATGATCATATCAGGTCCTGAAAGCTATTTTCAGAATATCCGAGTCCTTGATCTTTAGCTGGTGATACCCTGAACGGAGATCAATCTTGGAGAACACTCTCGCTCCCTGATGCTGGTCAAATAAATCATCAATGCGAGACAAATGATACTAGTTCTTAATTGTAATCTTGTTCAACTTCCTGTAATCAATGCACATCCTCATCGTGCTATCCTTCTTCTTAAAAAATAGAACCGGTGCACCCGAAGGCGACACACTAGGACAAATAAACCCCTTATCAAGGAGTTCCTGAAGCTGCTCCTTCAACACCGCCAGTGCCATAACCGAAATCAATATCCCTGTCCGATGGAATGCCCAATAGGTCTACATTAAACACATCGAAAAATCCCTCACAACTAGAACAGAATCAATGATGGGAGTCTCTGAACCGACATCCCTCACAAAGGATAAGTAGGAAAGACAACCCTTCCCAACTATATGTTGGGCCTTCAAGAATGAAATTACCCTACTGGGAACATAATCAGTCAAACCTCGCCACTCAATCTGTGGCACAGCCGGCATAGTCAAAGTCATTGTCTTAGCATGACAGTCCAAATAGCATGACACAGAGATAGCCAACTCATGCCCAATATCACATCAAAGTCTACTATACACAACAACAAAAGATATCCTCGGGTTTCCAGACCCCTAATAATCGCCATACATGACTGGTAAACATGATCTACAACAACAGTATTGCCTACCAGAGTAGATACACGAAGAGATAAAACAAGAGACTCACAGGGCATATCCAAATAACGAGCAAAGTATGATGACACATAAGAATAAGTGGAACCGGGATCAAATAATACAGAGGCATCTCTATGGCAAACTGATACAATATATGTGATCACAACATCTGAAGCAATTGCACCGGGCCTAGCTGGGAGTGCATAAAAATGGGCTTGACCTCCACCCGATCGACCTCCCTCTTTAGGGCGACCGCTAGCTGACTGACCTCCACCCCTAGCTGGCTGGGTAGTTGGGGGTGAAGTAACTGGCACTGAAGCTAATGGCTGACTCCTCTGCTAAGATAAACCTCAAGACAACGAGGATACTACCTCCACATGTGACCTAACTCTCCACACTCATAAAAACTCCCAGGTGCTGGAGGCGAGGACTGAAGGGAACATCTAGTACCAAAATGACTAGCAGATGCACCTGGCATAGAAAAGCCCTGAATTGACAGAGCACCGGACGAAAGCTGGGTTGCAAGGGAACTGAGTAATGAATGGCCCTGATGAGAACTGTGAGAACCATGACCCGATGATGCCTCACGGTAACCTGGGCGAGCTTACTGCGCATGCCTGAATAGACGGCCTCTACCATGCTGAAACTGACCTCTCAAAAGAGCACGACCATAACTACTACATCCCTGAGGCCTCTTGGCCTCCCTCTCATCTTGCTCTTGGCGATGAACTGACTCAATCTCGCGAGCAATATCGACAACCTCCTCAAATGTAGCACCAGACACTCTTTCCCTGGTCATTAGAATCCAACGATGATACGTGAGGCCATCGACAAACCTCCTAATCCTTTCTCATGATGAGCTAAGTCCGAGAACCTCATCTCATACCGTATCACAGTCATACCTCCCTGACGCAACCACTCAAACTGCCTACATAGCTCCTCTCTGAGGGACTGTTGCACATACTTCTCCAAAAAAAAGAATGGAGAACTGCTACCAGGCAAGGGGTGCTGCACCAACAGGCCTACACCTCTCATAAGCCTTCCACCAAGTGAAGGCGACTCCAGAAAATTGAAAATTAGTGAAAGCGACCCCACTGGTTTCTAGAATACCTGCTGTACAAAGAATCCTCTGATGCTTGTCTAAGAAACTCTGGGCATCCTCGCCCTCTGCACCACTGAAAGTCGGAGGCAGAAGTCTACCAAACCTCTCCAACCAGTGCTGCTCATCCTCTGGCATAGCAGAAGAAACATAGTCCTGAGCAGCAGTAACCGGCTGGACTGGATACGCCCCCGGTGTCTGAAGTCCCTGCACGACCTTCTCAAGTGTGGGAGCAGCGGGAGTCTAAGTTCCTCCCCTGGCTTTAGAAGTAGCTGCAGCTGTAGTAACTGAGGCTAGCTGAGCTAGGCCAATGCATACTTGTAGAATCTAGGCCAGGGCCTCCAGAAGAACTGGAATCACAATGGGTAGAGTTGGTGCCTGAGATAGTGCATCTGGAACGTCCACAACTGGGACCTGATCCTGAAATGGGGTGGCTGGTGGATCTGCAGGTGCTGCCCTAGCTGCAGTGCAGGCTGCACCTCTACCCTTAATACGGCCTCGACCGCATCCTCGACCTCTCGTGGCCATGACTGGTGGTACTGGTGGTCGTCTATCCTGACCGGTCATTCGTGTCCTCATGATCTGTGAGAGAATAGAATAACCAACGTTTATTAATCGGATCAACACATTTGCATGATACAAATTTCAAGAATATGAAGTTTTCCTAAACGTTCTGCAGCCTCATAAGGATAAATACATACGTCTCCGTACCGATCCGTGAGACTCTACTAAACCTGCTCATGACTCGTGAGACCTATATAACCTAGGCTCTGATACCAACTTGTCACGACCCTAAACCGGAATCAGTCATGATTGCACCTATCGTGAATCAAGGCCAGCCGACACAAACCCCAAACAAATTAACAACTATAATAATTCATACTAATCCATTAATAAGTGATAAATCCCAAAATATAGTGAAATAGAACAAATACGAAAAAAGACACAGCCCGACATCGGGGTGTCACTAGTCATGATCATCTAAACATCCGTCTAAGAGTATGAAAATACTACACAGTCTAGTACAAAGCTAGTACAAGGAAAGTAAAGATAGGAAGGAGAAACACTGGGCTGGGAACGCCGAGCAGCTAACTAGTGAACTCCGTACAGCTTGTTGGAAGCAATCAGACTTCGCTAGCATGCCATGAGACTCCTGAATATGCACACAGGCTGCAGGGAGTAATGTGAGTATGCCAACCCAGAAAGTAATAAAAGTAAAGACAACTGAGTGATAAGAAAACATGTAAAACACAAGAAAATTATATAACGAGGCACTATAAAACCAAAATAATACAATAAAACAATAAAAGCTCATAAAATCTTCTTAGTTCAGTAAAACCTCTTTAAAATATCTTTTAACAATTCAAATTAGTGAATGAAAACATGGATAAAAGATAGAAACACAAATCAGCCCCTCGGGCTATCTCATGGAACATCATCAGTTGCTCGGGCTATATCACATCACAAACTGGGTATCCGCGCTCACTGGGGGTGTACAGAGTCCGGGGGGGCCCCTTACGGCCCAAGCACAATATCAAGCCATCTCGTGCCATAATAGAATATGCTCTCGGCCTCATATCAAGCCACCTCATGGCATAACAACTCAGGTCCTCGGCCTCATAATCCTAAATCAGTACAACACTATGGCGTGCAGCTCGATCCCATAATAACCTCAAAATATAGGCCCTCGGCCTCACTCAGTCAGAAATCTCTAAAAGCCACTCGGGCACAGTAAAATAAGATGCTCAGCCCAAAATATCATTTAATATGTCAAAATAGAGTACACATGGCTGAGTTATGAACATAGTAGAATACAACATGACTGAGTACAAATATAAAGTCAAAACAGTAAGAATAGTAGTGAAAATCCCCCAAGGGTCCAAAACAGTTAGCACGAGGCCCAACTATGTATTCAAACCAAAACTTGATGATAGCAAACAATTTTCAATTAAATACTCAATGAAACAATCATACGGGATGGACTAAGTCACAATCCTCAATGGTGCACGACCCCACGCTCGTCATCTAGCGTGTACGTCACCTCAAAGTAGCACAATGATGTAAAATCGGGGGTTTCATACCCTCAGGACATCATTTACAATCATTACTTACTTCTATCCGGTCCAAACTCTAGCCCACGATGCCTTTGCCTCTTGTCTTGGCTTCAGCTTGCGTCGAATATATCCAAAATCAAAATCATAACGTCAAAATATGTTAAGGGAACGAAGCCCATGCAAAAATAATCAAATTACCACACAAATCCCAAAATTAGCCAAACCAGACCCCCGGGCCCATGTCTCGGAATTTGACAAATTTTACTTCAATAGACCCCTTATTTCGCCACGAGTTCATATGTACCAAAAGTACCAAAATTGGACCTCAAATGGCCCCTCAAATCCTTAGTCATAGGTCTCCAATCTCAAGCCCTAGTTTCCTCAATATTTACCCAAAAATTTCCATAAATTTCAAGCCTAATCAATGAAATAATACCATAGAAATGAGTTTTATGTTCAAAAATCTTACCTCAAAGAAGTTGCCTTAGATTCCCTCTTCAAAATCCCCCAAAAAGCTCCAAAATCGATCTAAAAATGGTGAAAAAAGGCTGAAAGTCAAGGAGGATCAAATATATAATTTCTGACCCAGCAAAATCGCACCTGCGGTTAAATGGTCGCACCTGCGGCCCCAGGTGCGCACCTGCGAAAATGACTAAAAGCCTAAGGACCACACCTGCACCATCGCAGATGCGCCCAGATGTCCACTTCTGCGGCTCCGCCTGACTTACCTCTTGGTCGCATCTGCGGGCATTGCACCTGCGACCTCCCAACTGCAGGTGCAGTTATGACAGCAACAATAAAACTTTAGCTCTGAAAACTCCATAATCTCCTGTCAACCATCCGAAATCACCCCGAGGCCCCCGAGATCTCAATCAAAAGCATGAACAAGCCATATACAAATATCCAAACTTATAGCAATCTTCAAAACACCTCAAACAACAACGAATCAACCAAATAACATCGGATCCAAGCCTAAGGTTCCGAAAATCTTCCAAATTCCGCTTTTGATCAAAAAGTATATCAAACCACTTCTGAATGACCTAAAATTTTGCACACATATCCCAAATGACACTACAGACCTACTGCAACTCTCGGAACCATTCGTTTAGGTCCAGGCCAGACCCACATAGTCTGGGACCATTAGTTCGTTGTCTCGATCCCAGTTTGGTTACATCCAAAAGCCCACATAGAATCAGCCCACTTAGGACCGGCCTAGGAGACCCGTTTAGGCCCGGGCTCAGATCGTTTCCCACACTTATGCATACCTAATTGAAAATATTTACCAAACAAAGTATTAGTAATGCATAGAGTTAATTTTTGCATTATTTTTTCTAATAATATCTAGACTAATACATATATTATTTTCCCTAATGCATCCTACAAGACGACTCCTCAGTGTCTTGCTGACTCTGATGTGATGCATCCTCCCCATACTTCATTATTTCAAGATTATATTTGTCACGACCCAAAAACCGACTCGGTCATGATGGCACCTATCATGATACTAGGCCAGCCAACTCACCACCAAAAATTTCCATTATTCATTTAAACTCATGTAAAATCAATTTTTTAGCATCCATTCAATAAAAGGCATAAAGTGAAAGCCCAAAACAATGCGGAACAAAATACAAGACTGACTTCGGGTGTCACTAGTGATGAGCAACTACTACAAATATTCGAAACAACAAGACCAAAATGGTCGGAGAATATCCAACAATAACTAAAGGAAGATAAGGAAGGAAAAGGCAGAACTGCGATCGCCGAGCAGCTAACTCGCAATCTCCAAGGAATAGTCCACAATGATATAATCAGCAACTATTACTGTGGCCCGAGATACCTGGATCTGCACACAAGGTGCAGGGGGTAACATGAGTACACCAACTTAGTAAGTAAAAAGTCCAAACTATGGACCTCTTTATAGGATAAACATGAATATCGTACAGAAATGTAGGCATGCTTTCAGTTAATTAAACAGCTCATAACAGGGAACTAGAGCAAGTATGAACACGATGAAGGAGTATAAGCTCCGCTACATCTACAAGCCAATGCACATACTGAATGAAATACACTATGCCAAGTACCTCATGTGCCCAATAACTCGATGCTCATCCATTCAGTACTGTATATGGCTCGCACGGCTAAGGAATATCCATCCCATATATATACACATCTCTGACAGTAGTCGCTCAATACTGAGGAAGGCCAATCCATCCTACAGAAAAGATCCATCTCCTGGTAATAATAATGAAAACTCACAACCACTCGGTACCGTATATGGCTCACAAAGCCCAAGGAAGGTCCATCCCGGAATATATATATATATATATATATATATATATATATATATATATATATATATATATATATATGACAGACTATCAGTCACCGGTACCGAGGAACAGGCCAATTCAGCCTCACGGAGAAGATCCATCTCCATATCAGTACTTTAGGAAAGATCCATGTCCAGGGAAGATCCATCCCTCAATATCATCAACTACCACGCTCACTAAGGGTGTAAAGACTCCGTAGGGGCGACTCTGAGCCCAAGCGCTATATTAATGCCAGCGAAGGCATGGTCAATATAATTGCTATGACGTGAAACCCGATCCCATACTGTCAATCAATATTCGACTCTCGTCCTCACTCAGTCAATACTCTCCAGTCTCACACACTTGGGCTAAGATGTCATGGTACAAACCCGTATAATGATATGATATTTCAAATAGAAATAATCGAGTCTGACGCATGATATAATATGCATAAACAGGACTGAGTAAAAAATGTACATGAATCAATGACATGACAGCAAGAAATGACCTTTCGGGTCTCAACAATATCGGCGTGAAGCCTTAACATGATATTTAGCATGATTTGAAGCTTATCAAATTAATCACATGATTACAACACAATCTCAACATAAATGAGTAGCTAAGTGGTGCCATGGAATGATCCAGGCTGCATTTCTCATGATGCACGACCACGCGCCCGTCACTTGGAATTGCGTCACCTCAATAGTAATCATAGAACACATAGTTCAGGGTTTTGAACCCTCAAAACCAAGCTTGGAAGATTTATTTACCTCAAGCCAAGACAAATCCTAGTCCACGACGCCTTTTCCTCTCTATTTGGCCTCCAAAAGCCCTGAATCTAACCAAAACTAGTATATAACCATCAAACTACGCTAAGGGAACAAATCCCACTCGAAAATAATCAAATTACATCAAAACCCCAAAATTAATCAAACTCGACCCCCGGGTCCATGCCTCGGATTTCGATAGAAAACACCAAACTAGAATTCTTACAGTCTCACGAGTCTATGCATACCACGATCATCAAAATCGGACCTCAAATGGCCCCTCAAATCCCCAATTCAACTCTCCAATTTGAAGCCCTAATTTCCCAACTCTTTCTCTCATTTTTCCAACTAATTTTCATGATTAAACAATGAAATAATAAGCATAAACACAAGATACAAATCCAAGTAGCTTACCTTTCTATCAACACTTGACTCCCTCTTGAAATCATAGCTTGGAGCTCCAAAATCGCACAACAATGATAAACAAATGACTGAAAATCGTGAAGAGGCCTTTATATATATTCTGCCCAGCATTTTGGCATATACGTTCCCCATTGCGCATCTGTGGGGCCCCATCTGCGACAAAATGACCACACCTGCGATTTTAGCTTAAACCACCAGCTCTCGCACCTGCGATCATATACTCGCACCTGCCCCATCACAGGTGTACCCAAATGTCTACTTCAGCAGTTTCTGCCTTTCACACTCTTGGCCGCATCTGCGACTTTACTTTCTCTTCTGCGGGCTCGCACCTGCAGTCCCCAAGCCGCAGGTGTGGTTATGACAGAAAATTCAGTAGCTTTGGCTACAAATTCATAACTCCAAACTTCCTGTCAACCATCCGAAATTACCCTGAGGCCCTCGGGACCTCAACCAAAAGCATGAACAAGTCATATACCACTAAACAAACTTACACCAATCTCCAAAATGCCCCAAACAACATCGAATCAACAAAATAGCATCGGATTTAAGCCGAAGAACTCCAAAAACTTCCAAATTCTGCTTTTGATCAAAACGTCTACCAAACCTCATTCGAATGACCTAAAATTTTACATACACGTCCCATTTGACACAACGAACCTATTGCAACTTCCGAAATTCCATTCGACCCCTATATCAAAATCTCACCTATGAACCGGAAAATGCCAAAATTTTTATTTTGCCAATTCAAGCCTAAATCTACCACGGACCTCCAAATTACATTCTGATCACTCTCCTAAGTCCCAAATCACCTAACGGAGCTAGGCAAATCATAAAAACCCAAATCCGAGAACAAATACTAAAAATTCAAGACTGATCCAAACCTTTCAAATTTAAAGCTTTAAGTTGAGAATCATCCTTCCATATCTATGTTGATTAACCCGAAAACCAAAAACGATGATTTACATAAGTCGCAATACATAACTTGGGGTTAGTCATGCCCGAGAACTCGCGAGCGAAGTGCAAAAGTTCAAAATGACTGGTCGGGTCGTTACATCTTCCCCACTTAAACATGTGTTCGTCCTCGAACGTGCCCATAGTTGTTCAAAAAGACAACAAGTTGCTGTATAGTAATCGGAACCAACCCTACACCACTGCAAAGTGGTGAGAGAGGTCGAAGTATCATTTACCCGAGATGGTCGAGATCGAATCCACAGGGAGCTAGAATTAGAAATAGGATTCCTATCTAAACTAGAAATGCGTAGTGCTCTTAATTACACTTGCTATCATCTTTTGGTTGGTTAGAACTTCTAATATTTATGCTAATGATAAGCTAAATTAAACTAAGAATGATTGCTTGGAAGGTTTTCTTAATGGTTAAAGAGGCACTAGGGAAGTAACTCTTTCCTAGGTGAATACTTGATGGGATCCAAAGTCTAAGGCCAAGTTATTATGTTGGGGATTATGATATAGCCAAAGTACGGAACTACTCACTCTATTCCTCTCGGTAGCTTGTGTGAATTTGCCCTAATTGACTCTCTAAAGACCAATTGGGTGTCAATATTGTGCAACCAATTTAGGCTCAAGTTGGGCATTACTATCTCTAGGTTTAACCCGTTAATTAGGGCTATCAATCTCTTGATTACACGCCAATTCCTTGTTGGACTAATTTTCCTAGACTCCAATTCTCTTTTTCAAGAAGAGCCTAAGTCAAAAAGGCACAAATTACTGTTAGCAACCACTAATTCAACATGAAAAATACAAATCAATCCAAATATCAAATACCCATAAACATTTAAGCCTTAAGACAAAAGACCCATCAAATACCCACATCTAGGGTTGAGCCATAACCCTAGCTAATGAGTCTTTCTACTTATAATAATGACAGAAAACTGATAAATAGATGAAAAATAACCCATATGATTTAATTACAAGCTAATAATTGAAGATTCAATGATAAACCTACTATAAAATTACTCAAAATAGCCAATAACCACCGTTAACATGCTCAGCTGAAAGTTATATTACAAAAGATACCTTAAAAATGGGGAAAGAACGTATTTATACTGGGGCAAATATTTTGGAGAAAAATACCCCTGACGAGGTATTGTGGTCAACATAAAATGCGCCGCGGTCGGGGTGGCTTCAACTGTGGTCCGCACAAAAAGGACTGCCGACTGCATTGGCTTTAATTCCCGAATTTCCACACTCTCTGAATCTCATCTTCGCAGACCGCATAAAATGGTTTGCGGCCGCGGTAAGGCTACTGTGGTCTGTACAAAATGGCTTGTGGCCGCAGTGCTTGAGTTTCCAAAATCTGCACCTCTCTGAATCTCCTCACTGCGGACCGGACTAAATTGATTGCGGCCGCAGTGGGTCTGTTGTAGCTGTGCTTTGACTTGTTCTTGGTACTTGCGCATGTTTCACTCCTTTTTAGCTGGTTTTGACTAATTGTCACCTTTTTGACAAAACCCTGTAAACAAGTACAACATGCAAGCCTTTGGGACTATTTTGTATACATTTTTAATCAAAACTCAAGTAAAAAGGAGTGTAAAATGAACTAGAATCCCTAGTTATCAACTCCCCCAAACTTAAGCTTTTGCTTGTCCTCAAGCAAACAAAATAAGTCCTACCTCCTTAAGAGTAAAACCAAGAAATTTCAGCTGACCTAAAGTGACCTCATCTAGCATCATCTGGGAATAACAATTGCCCTCAATTCAAAAATTATTAACAACATCCGACCTTCTAAGTACGATGGTTTTTGTGCAACACAAGAGCATCATGAATTGACACAATCAATCAAGGAAACTCTTTCTACTTCTTTTGTCAATGTGGAACCCAAACTCATACATCCTTAACTTTCCCTAAGGAAACCTCACTTTTAGATTGTAACACCCAGAACGAGGATAGTGGAAAACACACTCATCTCTCTCAAAGAAAGGTCACAAGTCCGGCTATACGTACCATAAGCTTGCCCCTTATATGAGTCACCACTAATGTAAACTTCATTCAACTCAAGATCATGTATGGATTTTGTGGAGATGTGGTGAAAGCTTTTGGTTCAGGGTAGGAAATATTTGGTATACGTAGGTTCCATCTTCCCTTAAGCACTTTATTTGCTTCATTTTTGCACATATTCTCTTGACTTTTTGAGTCATTAACTTCTTTCTTAGGGTTTAGAGAGATACACTGTCACTCTTTCTTGTTTATTTCAAACCTTTTATCTCTAGATTGTTCATTCTTTTTGACTTTTTGATTTTTTTCTTTTTCATTGCCTTTCCTTTTCTTTATTTTGTATCTTTTACCACGTTGTTGTATTCCCCGTCTCTCCCCCCAAACTTATGATTTTTCTTTGTGCTACGGGAAGATAGGGTGCCAAGAGAGGTTCTTTTTAGATCAGGTAAAGGCTTGTATCATGGTTTTTCAAAGAAAAAGGGCTATGGCTCAAAAGGGTTGACTAGGGATACTAACATTTGTAGGCTAATGGAAGTTATCAAGAAAACATTTGGATCAAGGAGAGACTACAATCACATATCAAGTCAAACTACACTTAGAATTTCACCTAGACAAACGTTCAGGGCAAGTTCTAGACTAATGGCTCGGGACTTGGACATGTAATTCAAATTTTCACCACACAAGCTATAAGATTGCTAATGAGACAGAGTCGGGGGCCCACAACAACCTTTTCTAATATTTGAGCCAATACAAGAGTCTCAAGGTCACAACTTTCACCATCTTATACACAACAATTTGATTTTGACTATAGGATCAAAGACAAATGTGTTAGGCCCAAATGAAGCTTTGCTTGAGGCACCATTATTCACTAGCCACTATTTACACAAAAAGCAAAAGAAAATAGACTCAAACCCTTAAGAAGGTTGTCATACCATCCGTCATCGGGAAGAGCCACTTAGTTCACACAAATTCCACCTTTGGAAAGAACTGTGGCATTAAGAAAACCAAAGGCTTATAGAACGCAAACTCAAAATAAGAAGCTATCAAAATGAAATAAGAAGCTATGAAAGGAAAAAAATGTGGAAAGTAAAATAAATATGTACAATGGGGGGAGGGTTAAAGAATATGCATAAGAGGGGATGGATATATACATTAGAAGGTAACTTTATATACAGACTAAAGTTGTAAAGTACGAAAAGTGCAATAAACTAGTAAAATTATATACATCCCAAAGTAAAAATAAAGCATAATAAAAGAAAGTAGTATCATATATACAACCTAATGTCATCAAAATAGAGCTACCCCCTCAAATGAAAGTTAAAATTGTCTTCAATGCTAACTAGCCCAAATAAGATCAATAAAAGATAGAGAGTAAAGAAAAACTCGTTATTGGCCCTCCGTCTACATAGGATTATGAGTCTGGTTCCCTAGGTCCTCGGACTGCTCGGGAACCTGTGGCTGGATCCCTATACTCTATGTTTGCACTGGGTCCTGGGGCTGGCTAGAGGAACCTCCCTGCGGGTCCTCCAACTCTATCACACCATCATCAGCACGAGGAATCACCCTCTTCCACTTTGTTGGCCTCTCTATCTCCTGCTCCGACTCAAGCTGGATTACTGGAACCGGGCCATGCAATAAAAGATCCAAAGTTAAGTGATCGGCCTTGAATTTCTCTACCTCCACCCTCAACTCTTTCAGCGACTCCTTTGATGCCCGAGTCATTCTCAACTTCTTTGTTTCTTTGTTTCTTTGGTGAGCTTCTTCAATGCTTTCACATATGTACCAACAGCCTCTAATATCAACTGTTGGTTCTCTAGGAGCTTTTTTTGATTATCCATACGCTCCTTAAAAGTGTCCTCCACTAGTTGTGGGATCTGTAGCTGAGGTGTACCGATTGGGCTACCACCGAGGTAGAAAGTACAAACAACTTAGAAGTGGCTGCCTGTATCCAGTTGTTGATACTGACAAGGGTCTGGTTTAGACGGTGGGCAGTTAATGGGTAGGCTGAAGAGGAGGGAATATCTGGGGAAATGGGAGTAGAGGGACCTAGGGCCATATATGGGGCAGCTGAAGGAGGCTAGGTAGGAGCTACTACTACTACTAGCTCTTCAAACTGGCCAGTAGAAGTAGCAGATTTGCTTTTAGGATCTTTGACTTTAGGGTTGTCATTACCCTGTAGGCTGTACCAGGAAAAGGGTTCCTTCAGTTTCACCTTTACGAATTTTCTTTTTTCTGCATCCTGATCCTCAAAGTACATAGTCTTGAAATTTGGGAAAGGGTAGGATCTATCATTTTCGTTCACCACCCGTGTAATCACCCTTGACATAACATTCCCGATGTTGGTCGGGTACCCTTCCATGATAGATGCCACCAATATAGCCCGGAAGATAGGAAGAGAGTTCTCGTGAGTGGTAGGATCTAGCCTGCTTCACATAAATGTTTCCCACCCTTTTGCCTCCCGCTGTCAACCATGCTGGGGTGGTAATTGGTATTGTCAAGTACTCTTCTAACCACGGTCGGTCATCCTCCCCCAATGCTACTTTTTCTAAGTATAAAGTCTCATCCTTCTCTAGGAAGCCCAGGTAATCATTGTTTGTCTTCCCATCAAACTTTATTTTCAAATTTCGCACCTAAGTCATTGTCGTGCCCTTTTTGATGTGGGTAACATTAGTGTAGAACTCCTTGACTAAGTGCTTATTGGCATCCTCAATATGGCCTATAAAATAGTCCCTGCCTGCTCTCTCTCTCTCTCTCTCTGAAATGCCTCAGCACATTGGGGTTGTGACGCAAAAGGTCCTTTGTAATGATTTTCTGCTCAGGTATAAACTTTCTCTTGGGCCACCATTCTCTGAACTTGTGGTAGGCCAATTGACTCACAAATTTATCTTGCTAAGCTTCTGGATTTTTGGTTCTAGCCACCCCTTCTATTTGGGACTCACCCCCTTCTTCTTCTTCTACGGGATCCTCACCGGGTGTTAAAGTTGTAGGCAAGGTGGAAGAGGCAATGTCACCGCTCTCAACTGAGCCCTCAAACGACTCAAAAAAAATAACAACTGAAGCTTGAGCAGTTGGAGTGCTCGGAGGCGTATCTCACAATCTAGGCTTCTCCGGCAAGTCAGGAACATACTCCGGCATTGAGTCGGAGTCAGATGCCTCCCGAGAGGGCAACTATTCACTTTCTCAATGGGAAGTAGCTCTATCCACAGTCCTTATTGACTTTCTAGTTTCTTTGATGGCTTCCCAGACTTGTAGGGTCAATCTGATCATGCCTTGTCCCTACCCCGGGAAGATACTCCTTTTCCCTTTTGTTTTCCACCTCCGCCTCATGATTTAACCATTATCTGCAAGGAGAATTCATTCTGTTATTGTTAGTATCATAATACCAGATGAAATAGAGGAGATTATGACTGCATACAGTTGAAAATTAAAAGCAGAACTGCATACCATACATAATGAATTGTGGCCACAAAGACGCGGACCGCACAAAATGACACCGCGGTCCGCATTGAGGTGGGGGTCAGACTATCCACTCTCTGATTCTAGACATCGCGGACCGCAAGAGTTGTAGTGCGGCTGCGGTGAGGCACCGCAGACTGTACAAAATGCAATGCGGCTACGGTCCTCAATATCTGACTCTCTGAAGTTTCACCATTGCGGTCCGAACAAAATGGCATTGCGGACTGCGAAGAAGCACCGTGGACCACAATGAATCCACCGCGGACCGTGGTAAGCCACAAGCAGTAATACTAACCTAGGGTTTTATATTTTTGTCATTTTAAGCCTAAATGCACATATTGTGAACCCACTAGGTAGTTAATCATTGTATTTAACTAATGAATCCTAATCTAAACACATTATGCAACCTAAGCTAAAACTTTAAAGAAAAAGGAAAGAAGAAGACGTGTAACTAATCAATTAAAAGAACATAAACACAATTAAAGACTAAGGAAAGATTTAAAGTGCCAGTAATGGGATGCAGCACAGATGAATGAGAGTGATTAATTTAATTCGTGCAGTTAGGGCTTGGATGAACAGTACTTTTTACTATTGAAAAGCAAATGAAAGAAAAGTTTTAAATGAATTCCTCAGGTCCTATTTATAGAAAGAGGACCTAGGGCCCATTTCACCTACCCACCTCGGACCACACAAAATGGCACCGCGGTCCGCAGTACTTACAGGTCAGAAGCACTAGGGAGACATCCATTGCGGACGACACAAAATGTAGTGCAGCCTCCACGGTCCACCGCGGACTGCACAGAATGCATTGCGACCGCGGTGGCAAACTTCAGAGAACCCCAATATTTACCAACCAACTCTGCGGACCGCATTGAAATATTGTCCCGGTATCAAGGCCTTTGGAGCTGCGAGAAATGCACGATCGCAGTGCAAACTTCAGAGAGTGCACATTTCCCAACTTTTTCCTGCACTGAATCAAAACAATCCTACACACATCTTACAACCCGTTAGTCCAAAATCAAATTCTACACTAAAAAGAAAATCAAAGAAAAACAAAAAGAAAGACACATGGGTTGTCTCCCAAGAAGCACCTGATTTAACATCGTGGCATGACGCAGGTTACCATCAAATCACTTTAGATGGAGCAGTGCCACCACGTGGCTATCATCACTTTTGCCCAGGTAGTACTTGATCCTGTGCCCAATAACTCTGAAAACCTCCCCGTTTTTGTTCTTCAAGTCAAGTGTACCAAACGGAGTCACAAACACCACTTCAAAAGGTCCACTCCATTTTAACTTAGGCTTTCCCGAAAACATACGTAATCGAGAATTGAACAAGAGAACCAAATCACCCACTTTGAACTCCTTGCCACGAGCATATTTATCATGAAGGTACTTCATCTTGTCCTTGTACAAGGATGAACTGGAGTAGGCATGGAATCAAAATTCATCAAGTTCATTAAACTTCTCCACACGAAGATTTGCTGCCACTTCCCATTCAAGATTCAGCTTCCTCAAAGCCCATATGGCCTTGTGCTCTAACTCAACCAGTAGATGGAAAACCTTCCCAAACACCAACCAGTATGGAGACATACCAATCGGAGTCTTGTAAGTAGTCCTATAATCCTATACAGCATTATCTAATTTCTTTGACCAATCAGTCTTATTTGCATTGACCGTCTTTGACAATATACTCTTGATTTCCCTGTTTGAGATTTCAACTTGGCCACTCGCCTAAGGATGATAAGGAGTAGAAACTTTGTGATTGACACCATACTTTGCAAGCAAAGTGTCAAAATCTCTATTAGAATAATGAGACCCCCCATAACTTATGATTGCACGTGGAGTGCCAAACCTAGTAAAAATGCTCTTCTTGAGAAACGCAACAACACTCTGCACCTCATTTTTGGGTAAATCCATGGCTTAAACCCACTTTGAAACATAGACAACCGCTACAAGAATGTATGTGTTCCCACATGAGCTAACAAACGGGCCCATAAAATCAATACCTCATACATCAAAAATATCAACTTCAAGAATGGTATTGAGAGGCATCTCATCTTTCTTCAAAATTCCACCCGCTCTTTGACATTTGTTGCACCTCTTCACCAGTTCACTTGCATCTTTGTACAAAGTTGGCTAGAAAAACCCATAACTAAGAACCTTTGAAGCGGTCCTCGCCCCACCGTGATGACTACCATAGGGAGAGGAATGACAAGCCTCTAAGATACTCAATTGCTCCTCCTCGGGGACACACCTTCGAATCACACCATCCGTGCAGATCTTGAACAAGTACGGCTCATTCCAATAGAAATCCAAACTATCCCGTTTGAGCTTCTTCCTTTGGTTAGAAGAGAGAAAACATGGGATTATACCAGTTACAAGGAAATTAGCAACGTCCGCAAACCATGACATACCATTCACTGACACAAAAATGAGTTGTTCGTGGGGAAATGAATCATTGATCTCTAGTCCATCATGAGGCTTCCCCTCCTCCTGCAAGCGGGACAAGTGGTCCGCCACTTGGTTTTCACAACCCTTCTGTTCCACAATATCCAAATCGAACTCTTGAAATAATAAGACCCATTGCATCAACCTAGCTTTGGAATCCTTCTTCGTTATCAAGTACCAGAGTGCAACATGATCGGTATGAATTATGACTTTGGCGCCCATGAGATACGGCCAAATTTTTTTCATTGTGAACACAATAGCCAAAAGCACTTTATTAGTCACCGTGTAGTTCATTTGAGCATCATTCACGGTCTTGCTCGCATAATACACCAGATGAAACATTTTCTTCACTCTTTGACCCAAAATTGCCCAACCGCAATATTTCTCGCGTCACACATGAGCTCAAAAGGCAAGCTCCAATTGTGTGCGACAATAATAGAGGTAGTGGTCAACTTATGCTTGAGAAGTTCAAAGGCTTGCATACATCTCTCATCGAACACGAACTTAGCATCCTTTTCCAAAAGCTTGTCCAAAGGATTAACTACTTTGAAAAATCTTTGATAAATCTTCGGTAGAACCCCACATGCCCAAGAAAACGTCTAACCCCCTTAACAAAATTAAGGAGTTGAATCCTTGAAATCACCTCCATTTTAGCTTTGTCCATCTCTATGCCATGTTTTGAAATTTTGTGGCCAAGGACTATGCCCTCCTCAAACATTAAGTGGCATTTATCCAAATTGAGCATAAGATTGGTTTCTTCACATCGAGCCAAGACCTTATCAAGATTATTCAAACATTAATCAAATGAGTCTCCCACAACACTAAAGTCATCCGTGAACACCTCCAAAATATCTTCCACCATGTCGGTAAAAATGGCCATCATACACCGCTGGAATGTAGCCGGTGCATTACACAACCCAAAAGGCATCCTAGCAAAGGCAAAGGTGCCATATGGACAAGTAAAAGTGGTATTCTCCTGATCTTTCGGATCAATCAAGATTTTGTTGTACCAAGAATACCTATCCAACAAACAATAGAAGGCACAACCCGCAAGTCTTTCTAGCATCTAATCAAAAAAGGGCAATGGAAAGTGATCCTTGTGGGTCACCTTGTTCAACTTGCGGTAATCCATGCACACCCTCCATCCAGTGACTATCCTTGTGGGAATTGGTTCATTTTGTGCATTGGTCACCACGGTCATACCACCCTTCTTCAGCACAGATTACACCGGAGAAGTCAAAGAGCTATCAGAGATGGGGTACACAACCCCGGCATCCAACCACTTGATCACCTCCTTTTCCACAACTTCTTGCATTGCCTCATTCAACCTCTGTTGATGTTCCGAGAAAGGCTTTACATCATCTTTAGAAATAATCTTGTGCATACAGAATGCGGGGTTTATCCCCCTGAATATCAGCTAAGGTCCATCCAATTGCCTTCTTCTGCTTTTGGAGCACCGCCAATTTGGCAACAACATGCATGTTAGTAAGATAAGAGATAAGAGGAAAGAATAACTGACAAAGTTGAACTAGGGCCTAAGAACTCATACCTGAGGTGTGGAGGCAACAGATTCAACTCCAACACCGGAGGTTCCTCGATTGAAGGTTTTGTTGGGGGAGTCTTCCTATTCTCAAGATCCAAAGAGAGTTTCTTAGGCTCATAAGAGTTAGAGCCCATACCATGAAAAGCATTCACACACTCCACTCGGCCTTCATCCTTATTTACATCAAGATTCAACAATACTGCCTCTAGAGGGTCCTCCACATTGATCATTGCACTAGTATCATCAATTATCACTATAGTAACAAGATCTACAAATGAGCACACTTCAATACAGTTGGGCTGCTTCATTGACTTATATACATGAAAGACCACTTTTTCATTACCCACTTGGAAAGTGAGTTCCCCTGCTTCTACATCAACTAAGGCCTTCCCAGTTGCAAGGAAAGGTCTTCCCAAGAATATAGGCACCTCAAAATTGGCCTCGCAATCAAGAATCACAAAATTTGCCGACAAGATAAATTTGTCCACCCGGACAAGAACATCATCAATAATACGCATTGCTCTCTTCATTGATCTATCCACCATTTGCAATCTCATGGAAGTCGGCCTTAGTTGCCCAATACCCAAAGTCTTAAAAACTGCGTAGGGCATCAAGTTGATACTTGCCCCCAAATCACATAGAGCTTAGCAAAGTCTGCACTCCCAATGGTGCAAAAAATGGTGAAAGCACCGGGATCTTCTAACTTTGGAGCCATTGAATGCACTTTTTCACTCACTTGGTGGGTCATCTTGATGGTTTCACAATCCAAGGATCTTTTCTTCGTTACCAAGTCCTTTATGAATTTATCATAACCTGGCATTTGTTCTAGAGCCTCCACCAAAGGAATATTAATGGATAAGCTCTTCATCATGTCAATGAATTTCTTAAACTGGTTCTCACTTTTCTGCTTTGCTAGCCTTTGAGGATAAGGTGGAGGTGGCCTTAGAAAAGGAGCCTTGGCTTTAGGCACAACCGTTTTCATCATGTCTATTAAGTGTTCCCTAGACAGGTTCACGTCATTCTGAGTCTCCACCTTGGCATATTGGATATCAATCCTCACTTCCTCATTTACATTCTCATTAATCACATGAACCTCATTCTCTAGCAACTAAACGTCATCACTCAAATTTCTTTTTGATTTGAGGCATTCACATCACCGCCTCATCCATGCCTTGTAGCTACCGCCATTGTATGCCCAATATTGTTCCCACCCTTTGGGTTGACTGTCGTTTCACTAGGTAGCGCCCCCTTAGGACGAGTGTTCAAGGATTGTGAGATTTTTCCTAATTGAACCTCCAAGTTCCTAATCGAAGTATTGTGGAAGCCAATTGAGCATCAGAGTCTGCATTCTTTTTCATTATTTGTTCAAACATCATTTCAATTCTCCCCATTTCTTGGTTTGATAAACTAGGACCTTGGATGGAAATGGTGGTGGATTGTTGGGTTATTGATACATTGGGGGCCTTTGAAAGCCTTGCCCCTAATTTCCTTGGTTGCCATTGTTCCAACCACCTTGATTGTTTTTTCCACCCTAGTTGTTGTTGTTACCATTACCATTCCAATTACCCTAATTGTTCTGATTATTTCCATGGTTTCCCCAATTTGAATTTTGATTGTTGTTCCCCCAATTGTTGTTGCTTTGTTGTTGTTGATTTCCCCAATTTCCTTGGGGTTTCCATTGTTGGTTGTTAGAAGAGTTGCCCCTCTGGCCTTGATAGTTGTTCACGTATTGCACTTCTTTATTTTGCTCATCATAACCTTCATCTTGGAACCCACCACAATCTTGGTCAAATTGATCTGAACTCCCTTGGTTTTGTTGGCTTTTTTGTCTCCTTTTGTTCACTAGCATATTGACACCTCCATAGCATTCACTTGTCGTGGAGATTCAACCTGTTGCAGTTGTGCCTTTGTAAGCTGGTTAATTGTGCTTGTCAATTATGTTATTGCCTGCCCATGATCATGAAGTTCTTTGTGCAAATGAATGACCGTGGGGTCACCCTGAAGCACATTAGCTCTACTTGCAAAGCGAAAGACGTGTCAGCCATTTCATCTAATATCATCATACGATGTGTTCATGAAATTGCCCCCGGCGAGTTGGTTCACTAGGCACTAGTTTGTTGTATTAATGCCCCTATAGAAAGTATGTCATATCATTGCCTTAGTCATATCATTGTTGGGACATTCCTCTACCATGGTTCGGTATCTCTCCCATATTTCACGTAGTGGTTCGTTAGGCTCCTGCTTGAAAGATAAGATTTCATCCCTCAAAGTTGCCATGTGCCCCAGCGAGAAAAACTTTGCAATGAATTTATCCGACAACTCATCCCAAGTAGTGATAGAATGGTTGGGAAGTCATTCAAGCCAATCCAATGCCTTCCCTCTAAGTGATAATGGGAAAATTCTCAACCGAAGTGCATCCTCTAACACTTTTTTTTGCTTGCTCCCCCAACAGGTATCCACGAAACCCTTGAGATATTTATAAGCATTCTGATGGGGAGAACCCTTGAAGTTTCCTCATTGCACCAACAAAATCAGCATCACATTTGTAATTTGAAAATTTCCCGCCCAGATCCGGGGTGGGACAGTTGCACTAGCATATCCTTTGTTGGGAAGCACTCGAGGAGCCACCCTTGGAGAGGTGGGGGAGGGTCTGGAACATTGTCGTTGGCCTGGCGGCCTCTTCTTTAAGCTTCAGGCACAATAGGAACCTCATCATAAATATTATCATCTACCTCCTCCCACAGTGTAAGATCTCCAAGAGCTGCATTGTTTGCTGCCATTTTGTACCTGAATTCGTGACACTCAAAAATTAGTAACAGAAGGAAAGAAAAATAGCACACAAAACTATTTAGATAGATAGCCAAAATTGTTAGCTCCCCGGCAACGGTGCCAAAAAGTGATCGGAACCAACCCTACACCACTACAAAGTGGCGAGCGAGGTCGAAGCAGCTTTTACCCGAGATGGTCAGGATCGGATCTACAGGGAGCTAGAATTGGGAATTGGATTCCTATTCAAAATAGAAATGTGTAGTGCTCTTAATTACGCTTCCTATCATAATTTGGTTGGTTATTACTTCTAATATTTATGCTAATGATAAGCTAAATTAAACTAAGAATGATTACATGTAAGGTTTTCTAAATGGTTAAAGAGGCACTAGGGTAGTGACTCTTTCCTAGGTGAATACTTGATGGGATCCAAAGTCTAAGGCGAAGTTATTATGTTGGGGATTACGATATAGCCAATGCACAGAACTACTCACTCTATACCACTCGGTAGCTCGAGTGACTTTGTTTTAATTGACTTTTTCAAGACCAATTGGGTGTCAACATTATGCAAGCAATTTAGGATCATTTTGGGTATTACTATCTCTAGGTTTAACCCGTTAATTGGGGCTATCAATCTCTTGATTACACCCCAATTCCTTATTGGACTGTTTTCCTAGACTCCAACTCTCTTTCTCAAGAAGATCCTAAGTAAAATAGGCACAAATTAGTGTTTGCAACCACTAATTCAACATAAAAAACATAAATCAGTCCAAATGTCAAACACCAATAAATATTTAAGCATTTAAACAAAAGATCCATCAAATACCCACACTAAGGTTGAGCCACAATCCTAGCTAATGGGTCTAGATACTCTTAATAATGAGAGAAAACTGATAAATAGATGAAGAATAACCCATATGATTTAATTACAAGCTAATAATTGAAGATTCAATGATAAACCCACTATAAAATTACTCAAAATAGTCAATAACCACTGTTAACATGCTCAGCTGAAAGTTAGATAACAAAAGAAACCCTAAAAATGTGAAAAGAACGTATTTATACTAGGCCAAATTTTGTAGACAAAAATACTCCTGACGAGATATTGTAGTACGCATAAAATGCAACGCGGACCGCAATGAGGCTTCTTGGCTTAATTAATCATTCTCTGAATCTGGCCACCGTGGGCCATAAAAAATGCACCGCGGCCGCAATGGATTCAACTGCGGTCCGCACAAAAAGGTTCGTGGACCACATTGGCTTCAATCCCCAAATTTCCACACTCTTTGAATCTTATGTCTGCGGACCGCATAAAATGGTTTGCGGCTGCGGTATGGCTATTGCGGTCCGCACAAAATGGCTTGCGGCCGCAGTGCTTAATTTCCAAAATCTGTACCTCTCTGAATCTCCTCACTGCAGACCGCACTAAATGGATTGCGGCCGCAGTGGGTCTGTTGTAGCTGTGCTTTGACTTGTTCTATTTACTTGTGCATGTTTCACTCTTTTTTTGAGCTGGTTTTGACTAATTGTCACCTTTTTGACCAAACCCTGCAAACAAGTACAATATGTAAGCCTTTGGGACTATTTTGTATACTTTTTTAATCAAAACTCAAGTAAAAAGGAGTGTAAAATAAACTACAATCCCCAGCTATCATATAACCTTACCATGCAGATACCCAGGGTTGATGCCATGTCACCCTATCTCATATAGGTCTGATAACACAATGTAACTGAAATTTCGCAATCCAACCTAACCCATAAACCTTAAAACCACATTTCCACTTCTGAAATCATCTACAAGATTAGAATTTCACATTCACATTCTGAATAAGCCCGAACAAGCTGTAATAACCCATACCTGCAAGCTCAGGTGCAATTTCATGACATACCATATAACTTAAACACTTGTAGGGATAAATTCTAATCACAGCAGTTGCTTAAAACATCCAAATTTCGATAATAATCCTTTTATCAAATAAAGCCCCATTCCAACACTTCCGTACACTGCCAATGATAAATGAAACTCATAGGAAGTCATAACCACTCCTCAGATCAACCATTCGTGAAGTCACTTCTCTTTTGGTAAGGACCATGGCAATTTCTAAGCCGAACATCGATATTATCCTTCTAACATGCTTAAATCAAATCCGTTTGTATTCATTATAGATCCCAACGATCTCATCTAATCCAACACAACTACTCCCACAACTCGTGTAATCCGCACACCCACAAGAAACAATCCAAACATACTCAAATCATGAAAATGACTCAAATGAGAGAGTTGTACCACAAGCTCACCAGTACCACCACAATACAATGTTATGAACCTGTCCTATATCGTAGAAACAGAACACACGAATCTAACCCGAAGGGTCATACCTCCACATCACTTCGATGCAATACGTGACCCCATCCAAACACTGGTCCTCATGAAACACCTTAAGTCATTATGCTCAAAATTGACAACGGCACGCAATTTAATGTCTATAACCAAAGCAAATCATCATACCCACAGAGAAGCAATTGACATAACATTACAGAAACCCAAAAGGACACAACCGATATGCCATCCGTCGGGCAATACCCAACAATACTTAACATAGATCTCCTTAGATCTCTAATAAGCTCAATAACCGTCGAATCAACACATCTCTCAACAATACAACTCAGAGTCAACCAAGCCGACTCGCACACATCCATATGGGCCTACAAGTGAACCCCTTACTAAGGAGTTCCTGAAGTTGTTACTTCAAATCCTTTAACTCCGCCGGTGCTATACAATATGGTGCCCGGCACCAGATCAATAGTGAAATCCACAACCCTATCCAGCGATATGCCCGACAGTGGGAAACATACCCAGAAGATCCCTCACCACCGGAACAGAATCAATGGTTGGAGTCTCTACATTGAAATCCATCATGAAGGCCAAATAAGAAAGACATCCCTTCCCAACCATTCGCTGGGTCTTCAAAAATGAAATCACTCTACTAGAAACATAATCCATCGAACCTTGCCACTCAATCCGTGGCATCCCCGGCATAGCCGATATCGTCGTCTTAGCGGAACAGTCCAGAATAACACGACATTGAGACAACCAATCCATACCCAATATCACACCAAAATCTAGCATACTAAGGAATAAGAATCCACTATGGTCTCCAAACCTCCAATAGTTACCACACAGGACCGATATACGTGGCCCACAACCACGAACCTATTTATAAGAACTCCCAGTCTCCAAATCCATACAGCACATGAATTGCCATATCCGATCCCAACTCCACCGTCCGAATATACAACACTCCTCTAATACCTAATCATCCCACGAGAGGTACTCCTATAATTCTCTTGTGCCGCTAATCAAACTCGAATATCAACAGTTGATCCAACAAAAGAGTGTCGCAATGCTAATAAAGTATCCTCAACTCAAACACATTGACCTTTCTAAAATGTATACCCTCATCAAGCCACACAAATCATTGATCTTATTTACCTAATCATCTGGAACTGCCCGTGCTACCTAAGAATTTATGATCTTCCTTTCATGACTGAACTGTGATCTTTCACATGCAATCTTCAACCCCACACAACATACCGCATATACCATGCCATCCTATGATAAATATAACAATTTCATAACCCCTTATGAAGCCACATGAAACTACGTACTTCACTAGTCAAGAACTTTCCATTTGATCCCATCTAGATAAAATCACTACACATCACATGCTCCTCATGCCAGTAGAAATTATACTTCCCTAACAGTGGTAAAGACCATCAAGAACTCTCTGAATTCCATTTTCACAAAACCAAATCATCAAGACTGAATCCTTCTAATTCAACCAAGCTACGCGAGTCACTAAAATCCAAGAGCATTGCCACAAAAAACCTATAGAAACTCATCACCTTATAAGCATCCAAAGAACTAATCATATCCCTTATCATGCCGCTCCGGCCTACTACCAAGTTGTCCTATTCATCCAAGTTACTCTAAGTTTCCTTCTTATTGATATTTCCCATTGTCATAATACCAAAATCCTCAATCCAGACTCAGCACACGAGACTCCAACATGAAACCGCCCCATCTAAGGCTCATAAGCCGCTGAATACTCTCTTAAATATTCCCACAAGTACCACTTTCAAAATGCTGAACCTGAATAGACTTCCTGCAAATCTAAAGCCATTACCTTCGCCTTCCTGATATTAATGTGTAGAATCCATAATGAGATAGAAATACCACGAATCTCGACACTCTCCAATAATAACCTCAGTTTCTATCCAAATATACAATCTGAAAATTTCCAATTATTACATGTAAAAATCTGGAACCTATTAGAATCATTCTCGAGAGTCATCCACTCTACTCAAACCACAATTAGACCGATACATGTGCTCCATTAGCACTCCGACACTGCAAAATATAACCTCACCTTAATGCAATCAAGCAGCTTCGTGTTCTATGCGCTATACATCCTTTATCAATAACAACTTAAGTCATTCTGTGATTCTCATAAACTCATAAAGCATAACACAACCTGCATTGAAATTTCCTTTACTCGAGCCATCCTTGATCTCAACCTCCGAAAGCCATAACCAATTCACTAGTATGCCTCCAACTGGAACCAACATAGCACATGACCGTGCAATCAACTAATCAATAGAAGACTCCCCCACTTGGCACAAAGCCATAGATCAAAACACACAATAACTCATAATGCATATACTTTATTACAGCCATAATACCATAGTGAGATTAAACTCAATCCTTCATAAAGCTCGTACAACACAGACTATCTTGTACTTCAAACCTTCAGCAAATCTTGCATTCCCCCTTGTAACAGTCAATCCCACTTTCTTAAGTGATCCAAACTCAAATTGCAACATATATATTCCATTGATAAAAGAGGACTCCCATCCAACAACATAAGGGCTACACAAACCTCAGAATACTCTGCAGGGGATAATCCACTTGCTTAGCCTCAATTGGTATCTCTCCATATCCTTCCACAGTCATAAACATTTTGCAATCACTTAATCTTCCCGAGTCTGAACTTATATCACAACATGAAATCTACTTCACTATACAACTACGCAACATGAAAAGATCCTTCAGCACACCCATAACTCGGGGCTATACATCAAATCACGATGGAAATCAAGCATCAAATCATTCTTCCTACCCCTAAGTAGACTCCTCTCATCATATCTACATCATATGAACACATCACGCAGTCACATCATGCTCATCACATAGCCATCCAGCCATCACTCCCACTAATAGGGACCCGATCGGACATATAAGTCCAAAAACATGTGCTCACACAATCAACGCCTCAGTGCTTAAGCTATAGGCCAAACCCAACCTCAAGTCCTCCATACTAGCCGAACATCAACATAGAGAGACCACATCTCGTTCCTCAATCAGGGAATCACAAGCCATCGATGCATATCTGATACTAAGCGCTCATGCGCGCATATTAATGTGTGGAAGGAATTCAAAGAGTTACATTTCAAGCTGAATCAAGTTCGCACGATAAGAATTCAAGAATGTGAAGTTTTTCCTAAAGGTTCTGCAGCCTCCCAAGGATAAATACAGATGTCTCCATACCGATCCGTGAGACTCTACTAAACCTGCTCATGACCTGTGAAACCTATGTAACCTAGGCTCTGATACTAACATGTCACGACCCAAAAACTGACCTAGTCATGATGGCGTCTATCGTGATACTAGGACAATTAATTCACCACCAAACATTTTCATTATTCATTTACACTCAAGTAAAATTAGGTTTTTAGCATCCAATTGATAAAAGGCATAAAGTGAAACCCAAAACAATGCGGAAAAAAATACAAGCCCGACCTCGGGTGTCACTAGTCATGAGAAACTACTACACCTGTTTGAAACAACAAGACCAACACGGTCAGAGAATATCCAACAATAACTAAAGGAAGATAAGGAAGGAGAAGGTGGAACTGCAGTTGCCAAATAGCTACCTCGCAATCTCCAAGGAACAATCCACAATGATATAATCAGCAACCGCTACTATGGCCTGAGATACCTGGATCTGCACACAAGGTACATGGGGTAACATGAGTACACCAACTCAGTAAGTAACAAGTTCAAACTATGGACTGATAGGTAGTGACGAACTCAACCTCTTCATATGATAAAAAGGAATATCGTACAGAAATGTAGCCATGCTTTTAATAAATTAAACAACTCATAACAGGGAACTAGAGCAAGTATAGACATGATAAAGGAGTATAAGCTCTGCTACATCTGCATGCCAATGCATATACGGAATAAAATGCACTATACCAAGTACCGCATGTCGCCAATAACTCGATGCTCATCCACTCAGTATTGTATATGGCTCGCACGGCCTAGGGAAGATCCATCCCGTATATATATACGTCTTTGATAGCAGTCATTCGGTACTAAGGAAGGCCAATCTAGCTTACGGAGAAAATCTATCTCCTGGTAATAATAACAACAACTCACAACCACTCGGTACCTTATATGGCTCACAAGGCCCAAGGAAGGTCAATTCGGAAAATATATATATATATATATATATATATATATATATATATATATATATATATATATATATATATATATATATAT
>MU722254.1:139960-152031 GCA_026770625.1 Nicotiana glauca
GTCTTCGGTACCGAGGAACATGGCAATCCAGCCTCATGGAGAAGATCCATCTTCATAACAATACTTCAAACAAGATCCATGTCCAGGGAAGATCCATCTCTTAATATTATCAACTACTATGTTCATTGGGGGTGTACAGACTCCGGAGGGGCTTCACTGAGCACAAACGCTACATCAAATGCATGATCAATATCATTGCTACGGCGTGCATCCTGATCCCATACTGTCAATCAATATCCGGCTCTCGGCCTCACTCAGTCAATACTGTCCAGTCTCATACAAATAGGCTAAGATGTCATGATAGAAGCCTGTACAATGATATGATATTTCAAATAGCAATAATCGAGACTGAGGCATGATATACTATGCTTGAACAGGACTGAGTATAGAATGTACATGAATCAATGACATGACAGCAAGAAATGACTTCTCGGGTCTCAACAATATCGGCATGAAGCCTTAACCTGATATTTATCATGATTTGCAGCTTGTCAAATTAATCATATGATTACAACACAATCTCAACATAAAAGAGTAGCCAAGCGGTGCCATGGAATGATCCAGGTCGCATTTATCACTGTGCACGCCCACACACCCGTCACTTGACATTGCGTTACCTCAATAGTAATATTAGAACACATAGTTTAGGGTTTCGAATCCTCAGAACCAAATTTGGAAGTGTTACTTACCTCAAGCCATGCCAAATCATAGTTCGTGACGCCTTTTCCTCTCGATTCGGCCTCCAAAAGCCCGGAATCCAACCAAAATCAGTATATAACCATCAAAATATGCTAAGGGAACAAAGCCCACTCGAAAATAATAAAATTACATCAAAACCTCAAAATTGGACAAACCCGACCCCTGGGTCCACATCTTAGATTCCGATAAAAATCACAAAATTAGAATCCTCACAATCTCACGAGTTTACATACCAAGATCATAAAAATCGGACCTCAAACGGCCCCTCAAATCCCTAATTTAACTATCCAATTTCAAGCCCTAATTTCCCAACTCTTTCTCTAATTTTTTGCCCTAATTTTCATGATTAAACAATGACATAATCACCATAAACACAAGATACAAAACCCAAGTAGCCTACCTCTCTATCAACACTTGACTCCCTATTGAAATCACAGCTTGGAGCTCCAAAATCGCACAAAAATGATGAACAAATGACTGAAAATTGCGAAGGAGCCTTTATATATATTCTGCCTAGCATTTCTTCATCTGCGGTCACAATTACGCATCTGTGAGGCTGCCACATCTGCGACAAAATGACCGCACCTGCGGGTTTTAACTTAAACCACCAGCTCCCGCACTTGCGATCATATACTCGCACCTGCGCCATCGCAGGTGCGCCCAAAGTTCCGCTTCTGCAGTTCCAATCTTTCCCACTCTTGGCCGCAATTGCGACTTCACTTCCGCTGCACCTGCGGTCCCCAAGCCGCATGTGTGGTTATGACAGAAAATTCAGTAGATTTGGCTGCAAATTCACAACTCCAAACTTCCCGTCAACCATCCGGAATCACCCAGAGGCCCTCGAGACCTCAACCAAAAGCATGAACAATTCATATACCACTAAACAAACTTACACCAATCTCCAAAATACCTCAAACAACATAGAATCAACCAGATAGCATCAGATTCAAACCTAAGTACTCCAAAAACTTTTGAATTCCGCTTTTGATCAAAAAATCTACCAAACCTCGTCTGAATGACCTAAAATTTTTCACACACGTCACATTTGACACAGCGAACCTACTAGAACTTTTGGAATTCCATTTCAACCCATATATCAAAATCTCACCTATCAACCGAAAAACGCCAAAATTTTCAATTTCGCCAATTCAAGCCTAAATCTACCACGGACCTCTAAATTATGTTTTGATCACACTCCTAAGTCCCAAATAACCTAACGGAGCTAGCCAAATCATAAAAATCCAAATCCGAGATCAAATACTAAAAAGTCAAGGCTAAGCCAAACCTTTCAAATTTAAAGCTTCAAGCTGAGAATCATCATTCCATATCTATTCCGATTATCCTGAAAATCAAAACTGATGATTTACATAAGTTGTAATATGTAACATAGGGTCAGTTATGCTCGCGAACATTTAGATAAGTTGCAATACGTAACATGGGGTTAGTCATATTGCGAACTGGTGAGCGAAGTGCAAAAGCTCAAAACGACCAGTCGGGTCGTTACAATATTTTTGGTAGGATGGAAGTTATTTTTTGACTAACGACATGAAATTCAAAAATATTAAAAAAATCATATGTCTTAAAGGATCTTTGTCTTTTCCATTCTTTCCTCTCGGTGATCACATCCTAAAATAAAAGCAAAGAAAATATTAAACCCTTTAGACATTGAGTTGCATTTCTCACCAATTTAAATGGATCCATTTCTTATACACATAACAAATTAATTTCACGTGTAGTTGTCGACGCCCCCTTTTTTCTAAAGCAAGATCGGGTTTACAACATTTCGGAGGACAACTCTATTCCTGTTTGGGAATTGGATTTTTGAATTTGAAGAGTCGCCACCTAATGATTAAGTGCATTAGGACACTAAGGGTTTTGAATTTGAAAACCAGAGTTCGGGTAAGGGCTAGAAATTATCTCGAGGTGAAGGTGTTAGACACCCCTCAAGATCCACCTGTGTGGTTCCCGGCCATGCTACAATTGTGACTTTAAATGCAAACAACAAGTAAACAAGCAAGAATTACAAAAACAAAGAGGGATATTCACATAATGGTTGCAAGGTATTAAGAAAATTAAAGAAACTGAATTTTGATAGAGGAAGCAGTTTTAAAATCTTGAATAAAAGAGTAAAAAGAGAAATTTTTACATAAATGCTGCGAGTTAAAAGCAGTTTAAAAGCTGAAGTTTGGCAAAAACAAATGGACAAATAAGGGAAGGGGTCCTAGTTTTATACATAATATGGATCACCCCACACAACACCCGGTAATTGTTTATACACGTGGTGTTATCGCGTGGTCATCATATCCATATCTACCCTTTCCCACCTCGTTAAGGTATTAAGTGTGAAATGGTATCGTTACCTATAGCATGCTATTACCCGTCCCAATCCTATCAGTCCCGGAGGCATTTGGGACTTCTAATGCTATCAAAGGAAGGAATTTTTGGGCTTTTTCAAGAGTTTAGAAAGGTAAAAATTCTAATGCATCAAACAAAACATATAGGACAGTTATGGGGTACACATAACAATTAAAGGCTCAAATAAGCCTCCTCAAAATCACGAAAATGTAGTTTATCATGCCTTATGTATACTTATTAGGTCTGAATTAAACTTACATGTTAATCGGACTAGTTCAACCCATATTTTTAGACAAGAAATCCGCATTAGGTCTGCCTGGCTGCAATTATTGAAGACTGATACAGTTACAGCTTTTAACCTAAGGCTTGCCTAGGTGAAACTTATAGACATGATATCTACTAGTTTCAGAAAAGAAGTAAATAAGTTACAGAAGAGTTGCCAGTTTTAACAGAATAATACAAGTTCTGCAATTGATAATGTGTTATTACTGACAGATTACCTTAAAACGAGTGAGGTAATTCAGAATTGATTGACAGTTCCTATAGGCATGTTTTCTAGCGTTGTTAATTTTAAACACTTTTATAGACATGGAAGAAAATGCAGAAAACCTACAACATGATATCTAGGTGTTGCATTTTATTACGAATGCGACATCTGATTGCATTTGGTTATTAAGACCTATAAACATGTTTGCCTAATGAGGAATGGATATGCAAGAATCAGAAAGGACCTATAGGCATATTTACTAGATGCATAAATCCTACAGACATGGTATCTATATGAGAACATGCTGAAATTAAAGAAATCCTATAGACATGGTATCTATATGAGAACATGCTGAAATTGAAGAAAACCTATTGACAGGTTTTCTACATGAGAACATGCTGAAATTAGAAATCTGATAGACAGGTTTTCTACATGAGAACATGCTGAAATTAGAAATCCTATAGACAGGTTATCTACCCCTTTTTGCATACACGGTTACCCTCCCCTTTCTTCACTAAACCCAATAAGTTATTACAAATTATTACAGGCCAAATGAATCAGGCAGAAAAATAAAATTACATCAGAAATTTAAGCTGCATCCAAGGAACCTAATTCAGACTCGATATCTAACAACATGAGATAAACCAACTTCCGGGATCGATTTTCGAAGCCTTTCTCTTATTTGGGATGTGTCAAAGTTCCAAGGAACTTCAAGAGTTCCAAGAAGTGCTTACACCCCAAATGTTATTGTAGAAAAGAATAAGGTGCAGTGTGGAAGTGCCGGCCTACACGTGTCCAAGTTCAGAGGGAACTCAAGGTTCCCAAAGCAAGGCTCACAAGAGGGGAGCAGGACTTTAAGGACTAGGAGTAAGTGTAAGTGCAATGAGAGGGAATAAGAGGGGAGCCAGGGCAGGCTGGTGGTCATGCCTAGCAACTGGGCTGCTGGCACACCTCTGACCATCTTGTCAGTTCAAAAATTAGAGAGTTAGGACCTTTTGAAGGTCAGGTTCAGCCATGGACAACAATTCATATGCTGCCAGGCTATACCTAAACTCTATACACATGAGGGAATAGGGGAATAGGAGATTGAAAGAGGCTAGGATCCAAAGGACCCAGTCTTAATCCATGACAACAATTTTGCATGTTGTCATGTCTTAAAATATAACCCAAACACATAAAGGGAATGGGGGTAGGGATTCATTGCAACAATAGATAGCAAGACATAAGTATTTATTTTTATTCTTTTTTAAAGTTGATCTCTATAAAGCAGTAAAAAGGAAGCTTGTAAGTAAACACATTGTATTTGATGCTTGAATCAAAAGTAGGACATACCAGTTCAGAAGAACAAGTAGGGAGAAGCAGTTGATTTGGGGAAACCAAATTACAATCAGGAAGCAAGAGTGTGAGTTTTAGAAGAGAGTTGATGATTTTAAAAATCGTGTTTGTGTTAGTGAAAGAGCAGGGTATTTATAATTGAAAACATGTGTAGCAAATAAGGCAAGAATCATAGTTTAGTAAAAATTAAGGAGCTATGTACCAATTAAAATCAATCAGCCCATAGAATTCCTTTAATTAAGGAGTCCAAATTCAAACGGTAACGGGCAGAAGTTATTTAAGGAGGGAGATCAAGTAAATATCTCGTGCAGGGCAGGCAAATAGGGGTAAATACATAGTGGTACTTGATTTGCAAAACAAGTAATGGGAATCAGTAAAATAACTAGTAAAGAATCCCCTTGAAAGCCTTTCTTGAGCCAGAAAAGAGGTAAAGGAAAGTTTTAATTTAGGAAAAATCAGTAACAATCAAATAAGCAACATTAAAGGGATTCAAAATCAAGTAACAGTTGGCAAAACATTTGAAAGAGAAGTTCTCGTATAAAACACATAGGCATGTCAAGCAAAAGGGTTTCAAAATCAAAAACACAGAAAAAGGTTCAAATTCAATTCATAAACTCGAAGTGAGTCTGAGAGTTCAAGGATTCAAAGTAGAACCCTTGTCCAAACATAAAACCAAATTAGCCAAAGAAAACCCCCAAATCTTAGGGTTTTTAAATTTGAAATTGACAGAGAGATGAAGAGGAAAACCGTTGAGATAGGCTCAGAGACTTTTTCAGAGTCTCATGAGAAGCATACAAGCACAATAGAAAAGAACATTGGAACCAGTACAGGAAATAAGTTTCAAGAAAGCTAAAAAATTAAACGAGTTCAGGTAATGTAAACTTAAGGAAATAGTCGATAAAACACATCTAAAAAGAATCCAAGCAAAGTTTGGTAAAGGCAACCAAAGGAATAAAACTCAGTAGGAAAACACAGTAGAGAAACATATGAGATAGGCATGTGAGAGCATACCAGAAAAACTTCATAATGCAGCAAATATAAGAACACACGAAAAGGCATGCGAATTAGAAAAGAGTAAATAAGAACATAGCAGGGGTTGATTCTCACCAAGAAAAGGAGAAGAAGAAGAAGAGTCAGAAACATTTTAAGAACTTTCCAGAAACCCTAATCGAAAAGAAGTGCTTTTTTGAAAGAATATCGGAGAAAATTTTTAAGCGACAGTGCAAACATGTAACAGATCTAGAATAATCGGAGAGAACCTCAATATTTAGGGTTCCATATGAACCCTAGAGATGAGAAAGGCTTCGAAAATACTCGATCTAAGCCGGATAATGTCATAAAGACGCTCAAAAGACCAAGAGCAACCGGAACAAGGCCGGAGATGGTCGGATCTTCAAATCAGTGAAGGCCTGAGTGAAAACCCTCGAGGTTTGGCCTCGATCTTTCGAACAACAGACATGCCGAAGCCATAGGAGGTGGGTATAGGTTGTCCATGGCCTGAGAAGCCATAGGAGGTGGGTATAGGTTGTTCATGGCCTGAGAAGCCATGGACGCCGGTGAAATCATGGTAGAACAAGGAAGGGGAACGCTAGGGTTCCGGGGAGGGATAGAGAGAGTTTGAGAGATAAGAGCTCAAAGGCAGCGTATCTGATAGAATAGATTAGGGTTAGGGGGTATTGAAATTAAAAAGGAAAGGACGGATCATTGCCGTTGATCAAAATGATCAACGGCCAAGATTAAAAGAGGAACCGGGTGGGTCTAAAAATGGGTTATGGGTTTGGGTTGGAATTTGAAATTGGATCGTTTGATTAGGGGTGGAATTGGGGGTTAAATTGAGGCTACAATTGCAATTGGAAATGGCTATGTATTAAATAACCAATTTCTCCCCTCTAATTTATATAAAAATAGTTAAAATGATTTTAAAACGAATTAAAAGCACTAAAATAATTAATAATATATAAAAATTAATCTAAAAATACTTGTAATAATTTTATAATTGTAAAATGCCATTAATCATAATATAGGCTATGATTGTAATTTTATGCAATTTTAGTTTAAAATATCAAATAAATTTGTAAAAAAATATGCAAAAATCACCTTTATTATATTTTGGTGGAAATATGAGGATGGAAATAAATTATTCACAAAAATGGTAGTTTTAAAAATAATTACGGGATTTTGTACTGCTAAAATAGATAATAAATCGAGCTTATGAATCTTAGAAAATTAGGGAAAAATACCAAAACTCTTGGCATGCTTATGTATGCATACACATACTATTTTGGGAATATTTTGAGTACATAAAATACATAGGAAAAAATTGGGTATCAACAGCTGCCCCTCTTTACCCAGGAAGGATGAAAGAGTTATCGGGTAAAGATATGATGACCAATTTTGACCGAGAGAGACGGCTTACAAAAGGTTTTGACCAAGCTCTGGTTTCTGAGCGGTCTACATATCCCTGGTTTTACAGGAATCGGGTCATATGTAGTTCAGGATATATCGACGTAGTATCTGATGGAGGTTTTCGAAGAGACGGGAGCAATATTTAGGTTGGGAAGGGTGGTCAGGGACTGATGGCTTGCAAGAACTGGGGCGAGATCACTCCTACTGTAATGGTAATTTCCAGCTGATGTACCTGCAATTAAGTAATACAAGCATATCGTGCGGAATTTTAAACGTGATGCAAGTTCCCATTGGACCATGAATGTTGCCTTTGGACAGTTAAGATGACGTCCTCAGACCATGACGTCCTGGGCCATAAAGAGCATAATAAAGGATTCGTAGGCTATGAAATAACGTTCTCGGGCTATGATAATGGTGCCTCCAAACCATGATGCCTTTGAATAATGATCTGCAGAATATAAAGCGGGGTCATCGGGCTGTGGCATGGCATTCTCGGGCTATGAAGATGGCGCCTCCGAACAATGATGCCCTTGGATGGTTTGGTGGTATTTCAGACCATGAAATGCAAGATTTGGCGGTATTTCAGCCCATGAAATGCAAGATTTGGCGATATTTCAGCCGATGTGAAGGATAAGTCGAAATGGCGATCTTTCAGCCGACAGAAATTTAAATAAAGCTGGCGATGTTTCAGCTGATGTAGAAAACGTAAATGGCGATATTTCAGCCGACAAAAATTTAAATATGGTTGGCGATATTTCAGCCGATGTAGGGATCTAAATAGAGTTGGCGATATGGAGATTTAAATAAAGTTGGCAATCTTTTAGCCATGCATATGGAGGTAGAGCATAACTCGGAAGGAAGAATGGTAGCCTTATGCAATGTAGAGAAATGCAGGATGGAGGTAGAGCTTAACCTCGGAAGGTAGAATGGTAGCCTTATGCAATGCGGAGAAAAATGCAGATGGAGACAATGCTTAGTCTCGGAAGGCAAAATGGTAGCCTTATGCAATGCAGAGAAATACAGGATGGAGACAGTGCTTAGTCTCGGAAGGTAGAAAGGTAGCCTTATGCAATGCAGAGAAATATGCAGATGGAGACAAAGCTTAGTCTCGGAAGGCAGAAAGGTAGCCTTATGCAATGCAAGAAATGCAGGATGGAGGTAGAGCTTAAACTCGGAAGGTAGAAAGGTAGCCTTATAGAATGCAAGAAATGCAGGATGGAGGTAGTGCTTAACCTTGGAAGGCAGAAAGGTAGACTTATGCAATGCAAGAAATGCAGGATGGAGGTAGTGCTTAACCTCGGAAGGCAGAAAAGTAGCCTTATGCAATGCAAAAAAATAAAGGTTAGGAAGAACGAAATTTCTTAGCTGAGAGATGTTAGCTGATAGTTGATTGCATCATTGTGGCTGCTGGGGATGTCGTGTGCGGATAGCACTTGTAAATAGGCGATGATTCTAAGAGTTGTATTCCTGAAAAAGCATGAGTATGTAATCGTATCTGATGATTTTATGTCTTGGGGTGCCTGCATTCAAGGAAAAATTGTGAGTTTTGTAAAGGGGGAAGGTTAGCTCGTCTTCCCGTGGACTTCTCTTGTCCTACTCGGCTCTTGCTTTCATTGGGGTAGTGTCGCTAAACAAAGCAAATTTGATAGTAGCCATGCATGACTTAGCAAAATAATAAAATATGATGTAAATACATAATAGGTAAAATGGTTTTAGATGAACCGATGACTGCGACACGGTTCAAGATATTGCAACCTCTTTTGCTCCGGAATTTTGAGGGTCCTCCTCAAAATTCTTCGCCAGTTTACTGGGCTAGTGCTTATGACCGCTGCGCGTGATGATTGGCGAAGATCAACTTCAGAATTTTGAGGATCCTCCTCAAAATTCTGCCCTAGTTTCCAGTATCGGCGAAACTAAAAATTTTATTGAATTGTGACCGAACCCATAAGGCTGCCTACGTATCCCCTCTTAAACGGGAATCAGGTCAGGCATAGTTCAAATTACATCATAAAGGAATCATAATGGTTACACATAGTATTGCCTCACTGCATCTAAATTGATCGGCTTTGGCCAGACTTCTCCATCCATTTCTCCGAGTATGAGGGCTCCCCCGCTTAGAACCCGGTGAACCATGTACGGACCTTGCCAGTTAGGAGAAAATTTTCCTTTGGCTTTGTCTTGGTGCGGAAAAATCTTCTTCAGTACTAACTGCCCTGGCACGAATTGTCTTTGCTTGACTCTCTTGTTGAAGGCTCTGGTCATTCTGTTCTGATAAAGCTAACCATGTTAAACTGCATTCAGTCTTTGTCTGTCTATAAGGGCTAGCTGCTCGTAGCGACTCTTTACCCATTCTACATCTTCAGCTTCTGCTTCCCGCATAATTCTCAGGGAGGGAATCTCTACTTCAGCTGGGATGACTGCCTCAGTACCGTAAGCCAGCATATAAGGAGTTGCCCCAGTTGATGTGCGAACTGTGGTACGGTATCCCAATAGAGCAAATGATAGCTTCTCATGCCACTGCTTGTGCTTTTCTATCATTTTCCTCAGTATCTTCTTAATGTTCTTGTTGGTTGCTTCTACAGCTCCATTCATCTGGGGTCTGTAGGCTATAGAATTCGTGTGCTTAATCTTAAATGTCTCACATATTGCTTTCATTAGATCACTATTGAGGTTGGAACCGTTGTCAGTGATGATTGACTCTGGGACGCCGAACCATCAAATGATACAGTCGCGAACAAAGTCTGACACAACCTTCTTGGTTACCGCCTTATATGATGTTGCTTCAACCCATTTGGTAAAGTAATCAATTTCCACTAGAATGAACCTGTGCTCATTTGATGCGGCAGGCTCGATAGGTCTGATGACATCCATTCCCCAAGAGGCAAACGGCCATGGTGAGCTTGTTGCATTGAGCTCGTTAGGGGGTTCCTTTATCATGTCTGCACTGATCTGGCAACGATGGCATTTCCGAACATACTGGATGCAGTCTGTCTCCATAGTCATCTAGAAATAACCAGCTTCGAGTATTTTCTTGGCTAAGACAAAACCATTCATGTGCGGGCCACAGGTCCCTGCATGAACCTCCTCCAACAACCTCGATGCTTCCTTTGCCTCGTTATACCTTAGTATTCCCAAATCGGGAGTCCTCCTGTATAGGATTCCTCCGCTATAAAAGAAGTGATTGGATAACCTCCACAGTGTGTGCTTTTGCATAGTGTTTGCAAGTTCTGGATACACTCCCGTTAACAGATATTTCTTAATGTCATGGAGCCATGGTTTTTCGTCCGCTTCTTGCTCGACGTGAGCACAATAAGCAAGTTGATCCTGGTTTTTATCTGGATAGGATCAATGAAGTTCTTATCTGGATGTTGAATCATGAATGATAGAATGGCCAATGCATCAGCGAACTCATTCTGAACTCTGGGGACATGCCAAAATTCTGTCTTTGTAAACCTCTTCCTTAACTCCTGTACATGATGCAAGTATGGGAGTATTTTGGAATTCTTGGTTGTCCATTCTTCTCGAACCTGATGTATGAGCAAGTCTGAATCCCCGATCACTAGTAACTCCTGAACATTCATATCAATGGCCAGCTTAAGCCCTAAGATGCAGGCTTCATACTCGGCCATATTGTTGGTGCACGGGAACCTGAGTTTGGCGGACACCGAATAATGTTGGCCTGTTTCTGATACTAGGACTGCTCCTATGCCAACGCCTTTAAAGTTTGCTGCTGTCGACACCCCCTTTTTCTAAGGCAAAATCGGGTTTACGACAATATGGACAAAACAACTCTCATTTCCTTTTGAGGAAACGGGTTATGGAATTTGAAGAGTCGCTACCTAATGATTATAGTGCATTAGGACATTTTAAAAGAAGAAGATTTTTGAAAGAAAAAACCAGAGTTCGGGTAAGGCCTTGAGATTATCTCGAGGGGAAGGTGTTAGGCCCCTCAAGATCCACTAGTGTGGTTCCCGACCGTGCTTAGTTGTGACTTTAAGAAGAGTAGAAAGAAACACATAAAATTTGCATATAGTTGTTACAGACAAAATTTAAAATTTTAGAAAAGGAAGGGAAAGGACATAAGTGATTTTAAATGAGAAGGATTAATTGGAACATAAATTTAAGAAAAAAAACATTATACAAGTAAAGAAAAGGGGAAAGACATCCTAGGTTTAAATACAATATGGATCACATCGGTACAATACCCAGCAATCGCTCCTCAAAGAGAGGTCGCACGAGATATTAGTGTACCGGTCATCATATCCATATTCTACCTTTCCCACCCCGTTAAGGTATTAAACTCGATTAGTATAGTTTACTTATTGAATGCTAATACCCGTCCCAACCTATCAGTCCTGGGGTATTAGGACTTCTAATCCTAAAGGGAAGAAAGGGGTAGAGGCATATATGGGGTTTAAAAGGACAAAATGTTAGTAGCGACAGCCAAAACAAATAGCAAATAAGGGGATTCACAAACAAACATGCAAGGCTCATATAAAACCCCGTAAATCAGATAACACTTAGTTTAGCATGCCTTGCACATACTGGTTTGGTCTTAAAATTAAAACTTTAGCGGCGGACGGACCAGTTTAGCACATAGAACTAGATAGAAAGTCTTCATTAGGCAACTCGGATCCAATTGTTAGAAATTGAAGTATTTTAAATAAGTTATTTAGAAAGCACTGATTTCAGACAAGAGCCTAATGCATAAGAATTTAAACAGGAAGTTGAAAATTGCAGAAGTTTAGAAATGACTTTGGAATCTGCAGATTTGTTTGAGTGAAAATAC
>MU722255.1:2657-14592 GCA_026770625.1 Nicotiana glauca
CTCATTAGCCTTCCTTAGCCATTTATTACCTATAAATCATGAAAAACACTAATAAGAGCATTTTGTTATCATATATATCATCAAAACAACATAAGAATGTGATTATTTAAGGTGTGATTATAGTTAAATTCAGCTATTATCACATGGGGTGGGGTTGGATGGGTGTGAGGGTTTGGGGTGGGTTGATGAGGGTGGGGAAAGTTGAGAAAGAGTTTTGGAAAAAATTTTCCCTTCTGTTAATAAAGAAAACATTTTCCTCGAAAAATGAGTTCATAAGGAAAATATTTTCTAACATTTAAGCCAACCAAACATGGAAAAATTAAAAAATATTTTCATTATTTACAAAACACACCCTTAAATTGCAATTCTTGATCAGTAAATCGTCCTCAAAAAGGGACGCTTTTATTCGTCACTTCTTTGACTCTGTAACCAAATATTTTTTAACATTTAAGCCAACCAAACATGAAAAAATTAAAAAATATTTTCGTTATTTACAAAACACACCCTTAAATTGCAATTCTTGATCAGTAAATCGTCCTCAAAAAGGGACGCTTTTATTCGTCACTTCTTTGACTCTGTAACCAAAAGGTCGCTTTTTTTAATTTCCCAAAAATAGTTACTTTCATTTTAAAACCTTATCTATGGCAAAAAAGACAAACATTGAGAACCGCAGAAAAGTATTCGCTTTTATCTTTCAGGCACAAAAAATTACATTTTGCTTAAATTGTGCAAGAAAGCAACTGGCATATTGCCAATCCATTTCATGTTCCCCTCTAAGCTAACCAATAAATTCTCTGTTGGAACTATTCAAGGTGCTATAACAAAATTTATGCTGAGAATAATATAAATTTCAGCTATCAAAATGTTCTTCCATTACGAGTTCATAGAACTTAGCAACTTCAGAGCCAACTCCTCTTGCTCTGCCACAGATATAGCGTCAGCAGCAATACCCTCTTTAGCCATGTCCTTTGATTTGTCGCCATCATCGTCATCACTGTCAAAAATCTTGGTTTTCTTGTTGACTCTACCTCCGGGGAGTTCCCCGTCTGACTCGGAGAGTTCTTCATCTTCATCTTCCTCTTTCTCTTCCTCTTCCTCTCTACCTCTCTTATACTTCATCTTCTCCTTGATTCGTTTTTCTTTGAGACGTTTGCGGTCCAAATCCTTGTCTTCCTTGTCGGCCAACTTCAAGTTCTTTCTCAACTCAGCATATCTCTGATTTACTGCATCGTCGACAAGAATAAAACAAAGTGTAAGAAAGCAACATATGCAATTGAAAATGAGATGAACTAATACAATATCTAGTGACTTAACATCAGCGAATAAAATAATCACTTCAGGCCTGAAAACAGAACTATGATCGAATAACCAAATTTTGCTGCGGATTATGGAATACGCAGGAAACAGCCAGGTAGATTTGATAATGCAAGATCAAAAGTGTTGGAGCAAAAGCAGCAAAAGTTTTATCGTTTTTCCTAGATATTACTTGGATATAATAAAAACAATCTCAGATAGTACAAGATCTTGGAACAAAAGCCTTTTGAGACTCTTGGATATATCAGTCTCACCTTTTTCTTTGTTAAGCTGCACAGAGTCAGCACCACTGCTTGTGTCGGCTAATCTTGCAAGAGGTGGTAAAGTGTTTCCTTCCTCATCAAACACTACCCTTGTCCCTACAGGTCTGTGGACATTGATCTTTAGTTTCTTTTTCTTCAAAACTCTAGTGGCCAGCCTACAAAACAATTCAAACAAGAACAGGAAGCAAAATCAATCACAAAGAAGATTATAAACACTATATATAAAAAGAGCAGCAGCTAAGAGAAATGTGAATTGCAAGAAGAGTATCCCGGAGATGAAACATCATATCATCATATATTTAAGGTCACCAGATCATTGCTTAATGAAAGATTTTCCGAAATGGCAGTTCCACCATTCAACGCAAGTTAGATTAGCAACAAATCCATTCAACTTTAGCTAATGCCTTCTTGCTTAGAAAAAAATTCCACACATCAAATAGACAATACAAAGAAGTTGACGTACATATCATCTCCTTTGCTGTTAATTTTGAGTTCTCCTACTTGTGTCTCCTTAGCTAGAAGGAGGTCTTCCTCCACTTCCTCTCCCTCTGATTTACCTGTATCTGGCTTCTTAATTGGAAGTTCCAACAAATTGTCATTGCTTGTGTCATCTGGCAGGAGAGATAATGCTTCAGACACTGTCTTCCCTTTGAGCTTCTGTTTCAGAAAGCGGATTTTTGGAGTCATAGGAAGACCCAACGAAGCAGAGAATTCATCAATTGGAAGTTTTGTAACATCAAAGATCTCTTTATCTCTCTGTTTGTGTATGGACTTCAAGTATGTCACAAAAGCCCTTTGAGACAGATGCTGTAGGTCAGGGTACTTGACCAATAAAGAAGCAAGTAGATCGGAGACAGACTGTATCCTTTTTTCGTTTGCCTGTTCACCATGATTAATAAAGAAATGATAATCAGCCAACAACAGGACATATGCTGCATGTTAAAAGAGAGAATATAATTTTATGTCCTCAATTTCAGAGGTTAAACAAAAGTGGATGAAATCCCACCTTGATAACTCGAAGGGGAATCTTTTTCTCTTCCAATTTTTCAAGCATTTTCATCTCAGATGGCATCACGAATAAAAGAGATCTTCCCCCTGAAAGGTATCTAGCAGTGCGGCCAACTCTGTGTATGTAAGCGGCACAATCTTCAGGACAGTCTACCTGAAAGGGAATTTGACTCAAATGCATGTCAATTTCTACTTTCTTACAATAGCATCCATGTCCTTTAATGGATGAAAAATCAATAACTACATACCAGGCTTTCGACTCTATAAAATGTTAAGAACTAACCTGGACAACCCAATCAACAGCCTTATTAAAATCAAGCCCCCTTGAAGCAACATCAGTGGAGAACAAAACAGAACGTTGTTCACAAAATTGGGAGTAAATTCCCATCCTTCTATCTTGCTTCATCCTTCCATGAAGACATTTGAGGGGAATTCCAGGACGGAGTTTTTTGAAAGCTTCAAATACAAATTTTACCTGTTGAATGGGAAACAATAAAAATGACAAAAGGAAATAAATCACAGAAAAATAAGAGCAAAATTTTGAGCTTTTGAATATGCTGAAACCCGATTCAATATACAGATCGATATTTTACTTTTCAAAAACTGGTAATATAACTAATGTAATCAGTGATTTTGACATTAGGCAGTAAACTCGCTTTTCCAGTGTTCTAGGTTTAAGTGCAATATTCATGTCAAATCCACGATAAAAAGTTCTCCAACGTAAAGTCTCAATTTTAGAAAACCCTAAGAAGAAGTTCCAGATACCTGCTTGCAGCTTGATAGGAAAACCAATATCCTTGAATTAAGATGTGCCTTTATAAAACTCCATAACATGTCCAATTTCTTATCGAGGGGAACAAGCATTGCTGTTTGTTGCAAGCGGTTGGGAGTTGCAGTATCAGACTCCTCGTGCACACCCAAATATTCGGGGTCTTTCAGACTGAGCCTTGCCAGATCTTGAACAGACTTCGTCTGAGTTGCTGAAAACAACAAGGTCTGCCTATGTTTAGGCAATTGTGAAATGATTGCATTTAATTCCCTCTTAAACCCCACATCAAGAATACGATCTGCTTCATCAAGAACTAAAACCTGTTCCCTAGCCAGAAAAATGTACCCAAGTCACCAACTAAATAAACATAATAATTCTAACATATAGGAGGAAGACAGATACACAAGTGTTCTGTCAAAAGACAGCGAACAGCAGGACGCAAAGCAAATACGAAACATACGATTTGTAATTTCAAAAATATCTTTTTTTACTTGGTCTTTCTAACATAATAAATACATACATACTTTTTTATTTTCTAAGTAGCACAAATGAAGACATCAGGGTGGTCTTCTTTAAAGAGGATTCAAACTTTTCAAATATTTGGGCGGGCAAGGCATTAATCAAAAAGCAAATACAACAAAAGATATACGATCAATGACTCTAACAAAAAAAAATACAATGAAACAATTTGGTAGATTTTGCCCCTGTAGATTGCCATATTAACTTTTTGGATTTTGTCAGCTCTTTTCCTTTAGCCTAGTATTTCTTTTCTTTTTTGTATCAAAGTTGACTCTTTCCCCCTCTTGTACTTCTTGCATCTTCTTGATGCCTTTTTCTATAAAACTCATTACTTCATCAAAAAAAACAATTTGGTAGATTTTATAAGAGCATCCAACTAAAAAAACAAATAACCTTGTACTAAGAATACTACTTATCAGAAAAATACACATATATGTTCATCTATATATCAGAAAATTACAGAAAGGCGGTGTCTTTGAAGAAACAATTGAAGGAGAATAAACAAAAGATGAAGGATAATAATTTCAAATATTATACTAGATTCATCAGATTACTGTTCCATAGCTATGCTTCCAAGAAAAAAGCAAAGTAAAGGAGAAGCAGGTTCCAAACCCTCTAAGGGGAAAAAAGGAGAGTCAATCAGTGCCTTAGATGCTATACAAATACGACTGGAATGCTATGATGAGCAAATTACAGCATTGCCTGCCGTGCAAGGTAGTTATATTAATAAAGTAGGAGCAAATCAGAAAACAATTCATGACGATACAGAGAGGGAGAAAGTTGTTAACTGGACCTGAAGTTGGGAACAATCAAAATTTGGTGTCTCATCCATATGCTGAAGAAGCCGGCCAGGGGTGCAGACCAAGATGTTCAGCGTATTAACATGCTCTTTTTCAGTGTCAACATCTTTGCGGCCACCAATCAGAAGGCCAGCACTAAAGCCGTGATGCTTCCCAACAGATTTCAGTACGTCAAAAAGTTGCCCTGCTAACTCCCTTGTGGGAGACATTATGATGCATCCAACACCATCCTCTTCTCCCCATCGAGCTTTATACAATTTTTCTAACACCTAGAAATCAAATCTAATTAAGTGGCTTAATTTATTAAGATGGGTAAAAAAAAAGATATAATACTACTAAAGAACTAAGGGTTTGTTTGGTTGGTGGGATAAGGGATAACAATCCAGGATAAAATGTGAGATTATCTTATCTTGTGTTTGGTTGCCTTTTCGAATACGGGATTAACAAATCTCCGGATTAGATTATACCACCATTGTGGTATTATCCTATCCCACATTGAGGGTGTGAATCCAGGGATTAACTAATCCCGGGACAAAACACTAAAAGGACAAAGATGTCCTTCTCCGCGGCTCTTCTTCCAAAGTCCTTTAAAACATCCCAAGTTAAAATTGGAAATAAAAGTTACATAAACCACGCACACGTTTTATATTATACCCTGTATATCTCATTTTTAGTCCAATGAACCAAACATCTTCCAAAGAATATCCATTAAATAAATCCCGTTATTATCTAATCCTCGAGCCCTTCCTCGGACCCCGAGCATAGTGGGAGCTCAGTGCACCGGGCTGCCCTTTTTTTATTATATAATCCTCGTATTATTCCCGCCAATTATTATCCAACATATTGGACATCTAAGCAGCATTCCACATAAGAGATTGGACATCTACTTTCTTTTGTCAAGGAAAACAAGGGGATGATTTTCCATGAATAAGAGCTATTTCACATACGGTTCATATAATGTGAAGTCAACATTTATACCAAATCAAAATAGAATGCCTGCACTACACAATCATAAAAAAAAATGGTAAAACATTTACATTTGATCTCGTTCAAATTGTTCGATAAATCATTTTTTAACTTTGTCAGACAGAATTTTATGACTTTTTTGGGCAGGGAGTTCAGCTAATAGCATGGAAGATTCGTATGGTAAAATGTTTCATTTGCTCTCAATGCTCTCTTACACATTGTTCGATAAACCACTTTTAACTTTTCAAGAGGAATCATGACTTTTTTGGGCAGGGAGATCAGCTAATAGCATCTAAGATTTCGTAGTTCCATAGAGCCAAGTTCATGTCAAAAGAACTAGAAAGAGTTTGGTCAGACAATGACTCAAATTACTTCGAGTTGGAGAAGGATATAGACAATTTTTTTAATTATCAGAAAATAGACAATTTCCTTACATTCTTTTATGGCAAGCCTTCAAGCCAACTAGTGTGCACCTCGACTCTTCTCTCGGGTACCTGCTTCTTCCACCAACACAGGTACCGGGTAAATCTGTCCCACCAGATAGGAAGAAATCACCTAATATTTTTTGCCTATACTCGAATTTGAACGCTCATTTCCAAGATTTGCACCCACTTCATTGACCACTAGGCCACACCCTTGGATGCGGATAGGTCTTCCTACGTTTTGGCCAGCCTCTTGGTACCAGAGACACAATTGTCATGATCGGGTTGCAATTTCTCTTGCATTTATTACCAAAAAAAAAGGGGGGGGGGAGGTTTAATCCATTGACTCTTATTGAATTAGGCACCTCATTTTTTACAAGTACTAGGCACCTCATACCTGTTTTCCTTCTGACAGTTTATGGATGCACATCTTTTAGCTTGAAGCGTTCTTATTTAAGTCACTAGTTTGAGTTATAAGTTATTGTTTGTTGCTTCACTCCACTACTCCAATCTCATATTCCCCACAAAACTCCATCTTCAATTCTTCATCGAATCCATTTCTCATTCCGTAACGTATCCATCTATCTCTTTATCTTCCAAAAACGCAATGGCATAAGGACCATTTATTCATTCCAGTCCTTTTAATTAACTGTTAAGCTGGTGTAGTTATAGATTGCGGTAATTGATCAGGTTCCATTGTTTGCAATATTGTGTCATGTTGAGATAACAGCCTTTTTTAAATGAATCAAAGAACTATGTATAACACCATCACTTTTTGTTCATCTCGCATGGATACAGTCCAATAACTAACACCTCTATTCATTTATGCTGCACCAAAAAAAAGACATAGCTATTCATTATGTATAATTCACTACCCAAGTCAACTGATGAGAATAAAAATCCAAATTTTGACTGAAAGACTAGAAGTGTGAAAAAAGTTATGAGTTCAAGTTCTATGCATTAATGGTGCAAAAAATATTTACAATATCATGTCATCTAAAAGGTAACTATAGGTAAATCTAGGGAGAATTACACATAAGTACAACTCATACACACACATTGCAACTGAGTAGCCCAGTTATAATTTTGCAAATCTATAGCCCAAAGACAATAGGCCCAAATCTGAAAAACCCAGCATTTTTTGACGCAACCAGCAGTTCTTGCGGTCAATGCTATTCAACATTCCTATTGTTGAGGAGAGCTTCTGTATTTATCTTCTACCAAAATCAGTGTTTTACTATTAACTTTATGAAAAATATATATATATTTAAATATAAAAAGCGTAAGAAAAAAAAAAGAATTGGTAACTTTTTTCCCTTTATCAAAGGCAGAGAATTTGTTGGATTTCAATTAAATAGTTATTAAATATATAGTATATGAATATAAAAGTAGAAGAACAAAGAATAAGTTAACCCAAAACAGAGAATAGAGAATTTTTTTTTCCTTCAATGGTGCCACTAATAGAGTTTAACCCAAAATAGAGAATAAGTTAAAAACAAACAAAGGAGGTTATCCAGCTCGAGAAAAGGTAAGAAAACATACAAAAAATTAATTTCGCCTTTCTACATTCTTATACACTAGTATATACATAATTATACAAAATTATACACACTTATACATACTTATTGACTTGGTATAATAGTGTATAAGATATGTTTATATACCCATATACACTATTATACAATATTATACATCGTTATACAATTGAATCCTATCAATGGAGCTTCACAGGTTTTCTTCTTCTTTCTTGAGCCTTTACTGAAATTTGACTTAAATCTAGTTCAAATCTGCTCTAAATCACTTCAAATTTAAGCTTTGAACTCCTCTCGATGTTTCCAATCAATTAGAACAACACCCAATCATGTTTTCCAAGCAAACCCAATAACACCCATTTCAAAATTAATCTCAAATCCTAGATCTAAGTGTGCTTTCAAACCCAAAATCTCATATATGGTTCAAGCTTAAGCTTCACCCTTCAATGGAGTTTTTTTTAATCAATCAAATTTTAATTTGAGAAACTTGAGCTCCAATAATGGAGGTTTTATGATTATATACACTTGAATGAAGAGAATACTAAACCTAGTAGCAAGGATGAGGCAAATTTGTAACTGAACAACTTCAAATCTTGTTCAAAGATCAGCTTCGCTGTTGGAGTAGAAGTGCGCTTATATGATAAGGCAGAATACACATAAAAGAGAGATATTAAGAAGCTTGTGTGTGTTATGGACTGTGGAGAAACTGAGTATTTAATAATGGGCTAAATGATGAAAAGATTCTTTCAGGTTATGTACAACCCGGGTCAAAAAGTGTAAGAACTTCAAAAGTGGGCCATTTTCAATTATGCTGTTGGACCAAGTGATATTGGACGTAATTCTTTCGTAAATCTATCTCATAAGCATGGATTAGTAACCTAAAATAAATGGTAACTAATCTACTATAAAAAGTTAAAATACATTGAAGCTCCAATATATCATCTCAAAAATACTTGCAAACGTACCGGAATTATGAAAGCTAACGTCTTTCCGGAACCAGTTTTCGCAGCCCCAAGTATGTCACGGCCACAAAGAGAGTGTGGTAGAGAAGCCCTTTGAATGTCAGTCATGGTTTTGAATTTGCAATCAATTAACCCATCCTTAGTTTTCTTACTAACCGGCAACTGGCTGAACCTGTCACAACCGGCGTACCTAGAGAACGAACCATCAGGAAGGCGTCCAATCGGAGCTTTGTGTGGTAATGGCTCAAGTGATAGCGGGTTGGAACCGGATTCGGGTTTACCCGATTCTATCCATGCTTCCAGAAGTTCAATTTCATGAACCTCTGATAAGCGGCTCTGTATTTTAGCTTTACGTGATTTAGGCGTGTGTTTTCTCATACCTTTCCAATGGATTTCTGTGTTTTGTGTTCTTCAAATTAGCAGAGGCAAGTGAGACTTATGGTGATTCTCCCAGAGATTTAGGGTTTCAATAAAAGGGACGGTGTCTCGCCGGAAGGGAAATGTAATACAATTAAACGGACGGCGAAATTTAAAGCAGGGAGGGTTTTGGCAAGATTTAAGAGGTTCGGACTCGGGCCAACAGACATGTTAGATGGGCGGGTCAAATAGCCAAGTGTTATTTACCTTTTATATAGTAGCAGCAAAACTAGTCACTAGTCTATTAAAATTAATATCAAAACACAGAGTTACCCTTTCTTCTTTTTCTTTTCTGTTCAAACCAATTTCTGCAAATACCTCAAAAAGGATCGGAAAACTCTTGCCATTGAGCAAAACAACAACGTTTGGATTGGAAGAAATGAAATTTCCCGGTAGCATTTTGGTTTTAAAACAATAGATTCTATTTTTGAATTCTTGATCCGAAGAATTCTTCTTTACCTTGATTATAAAAATAATCTTTGTCTATCGTTCCATGTACCAATTAAAGGAAGACCATAATCGTCGGGAATTTTACGGATTGGTAATTTTGTGAGCTTAGGTGATTGTGTTACATTTATTCTTGTTGGTATTTTTTCTAATAATGATAGTGTAATGGGACGAACAATGACGTATTTTGATGGAAACTGTTGGTGAAGAGGTGGAGAGGAAGTAAAGAAGACAAAGATAATGTAGTCCTGAACATAGAGTTTCAAGTTCAAAAAATAAGGACATGTAGTCCTGAATTTAGAGTTACAAGTTCAAATTAAGGACAGGTAGTCCTAAATTTAGACTTACAAGCTCAAAAACTAAGGACATATAGTCCTTAACTTAGACTTACAGTCTCATAAATTAAGGACAACTAGTCATGAACTTACAGTAACAAATTCATAATTTAAGGACACTTGGTCATGGACTTAGAGTTGGAAGTTCAAAAATTAATGACACGTGGTCCTTAACTTAGAGTTACAAGCACGAAAATTAAGGACAGGTAGTCCTTAACTTAGTGGTACATGTGAACACTACTGTGTTAAAACACAAAATCAGAAAACGGTTAGAAAAATAAAAGAAACTGAAAAAACAGCAGAGATTAAGAAATATTCCGAGTCCACAATTTGCTTGTGCGTCCTTAAGGAATTTTAACCCCCTCACACGTTGCCAAGGTAATGAATTAAATCTTCCCAAGATAAAACGGAATAAACCTTCCTGTAACAGTTGCAATACAAACTGCTGGATACCAACAAACTTAAAGAACGGAGCAAAATCACACTTACGAATTCGAGAGAGAGGGACTACGAATTAGAATGCAGTATTTTCAGAAAGAAGGAAGTTCTGTAATATTTTTGGTGTGTTAAAAATAAAGTCATGCCTATGAATTTATAGGCAATCATTGGAAGATGTGTGATGTTTGTTCTGGAAAAGTGCCTGTTCAGAAATTTTGCCGCATGTCGTGGTCCTACCGTGGTTATGCTAGGACCACGGCCAAAGTGGCCCTCTGAACCTGTAGAAGGGTTCTGGCGCGGTCCTACCGCGGATATGCTAGGACCGCGGCCAGACTATATTTCTGAATCTTCAGCAGCGATCTGGCATTTAATTAATTATTAAATAATTAATTAAATAAATTTTGTCCAAAAAATAATCTTATTTGATCGATCATTTGACAAATTCAAATCCAAATCCAAAGCCAAAGTTGAAGCTGAGTCGAGCGAGCGACGACGACGACGCGAGGGTTCATTCTCTTCAACTCCTTTTAAGAGCTTTAAGAAGTGATTCTATATATATACACACAAATGTAGTTGTCCCTCACCAATGAGGGACAAAGTGCAAGACATAAGCTCACTTCTTCAAATTTTTATTTTTCCCTCCATTTTATTTTCCTCCATTTCCAATTCACACTTTTATACTTTAAAGCCCAATGACTTAAAAGTCCAACAATCCCCCACATGAATGGGAATGGTTGTATCAAGAAAGATCATATATGAAAGCTGTGTGATTTGCAAGTAAGGATTAATTGCATCTGGATAAGTAGGTTTCCCTTAGAACTTTCCGTAGTGAACATATGTCGGATATACTCGGTCAATCAATAGATTTGATATCTTTGAACCGTCGAACTTTAGTGTATACCTAGACAACCATATGTCACACAACCAACCCTTAATCGTCTTTTGGTTCTCATTGTTGTGTTCGTTTTAGTCATGAACACCGCCTGGTCTCATAAGTGCGAAGAGAACTGGCCTTACAAAATTCTCATTGAAGCGGCTTCTACTTCACACTTACATAGGTGATTCCTAAACGTGTAATCATTTAGATTGACACTATTTGATAACTACCACATCAAACTTAGGTAATCATTAAAGAACGTGTAAAGTTCTATCCTTGTTACTGAACATTGTCTTCATCACGAGAAGGGACCAAAGATTTTACTTTGACAATATTGAACCGGTCAATCTCAGCTTTGTTTGAGCTCCTTGAACTTAGATCTCGGAACATCCAAAATTCTAGGTAGAGTTACCGCCATGTTGACTTGTCCTCGGCCATAGTCCCATTCCCTTAGATGATTTCTCAACTACCTCTCTAGTTAAGCCTTTTGTAAGCGGATCCGCCATATTATCCTTTGATCCTACATAATCAATAGTGATAACTCCACTAAAAAGTAGTTGTCTAACGGTGTTATGTCTTCGTCGTATATGACGAGACTTTCCGTTATACATAACGCTCCCTGCCCGTCCTATTGCAGCCTCACTATCACAATGTATGCAAATAAGAGCCAAAGGTTTTGGCCAGAACGAAATGTCTTCTAAGAAATTTCGAAGCCATTCAGCTTCTTCACCGGCTTTATCCAAAGCTATAAACTCTAATTTCATTGTAGAGCGAGCGATATACGTCTGTTTGGAAGACTTCCAAGATACTGCTCCTCCACCAACAGTAAAAATATATCCACTTGTGGACTTTGTTTCTGTTGAGCC
>MDKF010249566.1:0-14640 GCA_026770625.1 Nicotiana glauca
CAAATTATTGTAACGAAAATTATTTATTTTGATTTTGGAATTCTTTACTTGGGGTAAAAAAATCACGTGCTCACAAACGCGATTACCAAAAGAAAAAGTTAGACCCCAGAGTAATATAAATCAGTATAGGCTGGTGAACAAGATAAACTAAACATGAATTAGGGACTAAGTGATTTGATAATAGTCTGCATCATGAGAATTTCATATTGCGTTCCGACGATAATAGAATGGACGACAGAAGAATACCCTTTAAAGGTCATTCACGAAGACGCTTCCCTAAAGCAAGAAATGTGAGCAAATTATACTAAGTGGGCCAATTATACTAAGTGTCACCCTCACGGGTAAGGAATTTTTTTATCCTTGGCACAGAAGAATTATCCCAAGGCGAGTAAGGGGCCACCGATAATGCGAGAAGACGCCAAAGATGAAAATGTAAAACATCTATTGGTTAGATCATCGTAGAGCTAAATATTAGTACTCCCTTAAAGGGGGGAATATGGAGTGATGTGGCATTAAGTCGGTATTAAGTGGTTCTAATAATTATGGAATGGTAAAGGAAGAATGCGATAAAGTTAAAAAAGGATGAGATTGAACTTATTCAAAGCCTACATATATGCTACGATTCCAGAGTATTATGCAAACACGAAGCCAAGGAGAGGAAGTAAGGGTTCCTGCCTGAGATGTTATTGATTAATAAGGAGCCGCTACGAGAGGTAAGTTAAGACGAAGGAAATAACCCAAGAAAGATTATGTGGAATATTGATGCAGGAATGGGTCAATAAGTAGTTAGTAGTTGATTCAGGAAGAGCCTAGCTATGGCTAGACAAGAGGATATAGACAAATCAATAGATCATTCAAGATAAACATAGGGAACCCCAACATGGGGAATTCAGCCTCGCAATTATGACCTCGTGATCCTTGAGAAATATTCAAATAGGAGTTGGGGTAGATAAAGATACCGTATGAATGTTGCGAAAATAAAAGAGAGTACCACTAGGAAGTCAGTCAAAATATTAGTTCAGAAGCAACCCTACAATCACAAGGGCATGGAGATAAGTAACTACGGGTAATTATAGGTAAGGAAGAACATCAAAAATTCCATCAAGCATACGATGTGATAAGATTTACCAGAGTCAAAGGATCCTCCCTTGGTACTACAAAGAAAGACTAGCTACGGAAATAAGGAAGAAGGCTTCAACTAAGCACAGTGACCTAAAGAGGAAATGGTTATGTAAAAACAGTCTCACTATAAAATTGTATGCACTCTAAAAGAAAGTGGCACCTACCATGGCTAACGAGCGGGGAGTAAAACCAAAAGTAATATTCGATACCATATGAGTTGCACACAAATTTTGGCATGCGTGAGAACTCAGATAAGCTAAGTATGCACGCAACGAGGGGGCAAAAAGACAGGAAAAGAATTTTCTTACATTCAATTAATGATCGGTCATAGAAGACTCCGGTATAAGTTAAAAAAGGAATTAGATCTAGGTCATAGACAAAGGATTGAATCATTAGAAGATTGTATCATGGTTTTCCATAGCGTCCTTGAAAGCTAAAGTAATAACTCAATGTCATGAGCTGCAAATCATAAGATAGCTTAAGCCTACATAAAGGTTGATCAGAGGGAAGAGGAAACTAAAGAGTTACATCAACCAAGTAAATCAGGAGTCTGATTATTGGCTCAAACAATTATAGAAATCGTATTGAGAACATTACAGAATCACTCATAATATCAGAGGTACAAGAGAGATAGTACAACAACCCTATTATATAATGACTCTACGATAAAGTCTGTTAGAAGAGTACCAACCTCATAAGAAGTGAGTATGAAGCTCTTACCGGATTGTGTAAAGAGATGCATGTATTATAATAGAAGTTCAAGATGTGGATGTGAATTATACCTATATGGAAGGGAGGTCATGAAAGATATAGAAGATGTGATGCGAGACTTTAAGGTAAGTAAGGTAAAGGTGAACAACGTACGAGATACTCAAATGCAGAAGGTTGAGAATAGTCCATACTTCGGATAGAAGTCTAGAAGTGCGGGGATTCAATATTTAGGAATGATAGAGGCATCATCAGTGGCATATCTTCCAACCTATGGTTTCTAGGTATCGAGACGTCTAGTTAAAAGAGTAAAGAGGAGCTAGAAAAGATGTAATGTCTCGCTTGATCTTCCAAAATAACGCAGGGAAATCTATGGTGCAAGTAGGTTGAAGGAAGGTTGCGAGTAGTATAAATAGATATGTATAGGTCGCAAGCTAAAGTATGGTAAAGCGACAAGGTTTTGGGAAGACAAGAGTAAGGATTAGAAAGGGAAAGTGAGAAGGTGACAAGAATAGATAAGTTCTCAAGATTAAGCCCATGAAAACAGGAAGAGGTAATGGTTTCTCTAAGTTATACAAAGCTCGGTATAGCCTGAATGAACTCAAAGGAGTTGAAGACTACTGGCATTTAGAAGAGATAGAATGCCGCCCTGGTAGTAGAATAAGGGTGTAATTGTAGTAGATAAAGGATGATATTTAGGCCTTTGATTGAGTTATGATTTAAAAGAAAAAAGGGAATTTCATGAATTGTACTGGATTAAAATTCCCAATTAAGATGAATAACATGTGAAATACGGTTATGAAAGCATGGTATCGCCCCAGGTGGACCCGTCTAATCCTTTCAGATATTCCTCGATGAGACGTGAGCCCTAGTGATTACGTAAGAGGTTTCAAGTTATCAGTGGTAGATTATAGATCAATAGTAAGGTGAATCAACAACGGGTGGACAAAAGTCACAAAGTATAAGATGAGATTAGGTCGTCATTATTAAGATGAACAGTAAAGAGGAAGCACTAAAGGGCTTAGATTTATATATATGGGATAATAAATGAAAGTAACCTGGAGTTTGGTGGCAGACCTCAGTAACGATAGATCGAAGTAAGAGTTATGGTATAGTATGATCTATCAAGATACAGTAAAGTCATGCGGATAGATAACCGGGCCAATGAAATAAGAAATAGCAATATTCGTAAGTTCAACAAAGTACCGAGCGAAGGACTTTAGTATACCCATAGGGGCTCAGAGGGACCTCTTATCAAGCTCTGTATATGTATACAAAGTGAAGCCTAGAGATTGGCAAAAAGCTCGAGGAAAAGGAGAGAAGAGTCGCATAGGCACACTTACAAGGTCAGTCGTACAAGTTGCATGATGGAAGGTAGCAACAGTTATGAGATTGGAATAATTTTGACCACAAGTCATGGTGTGAGAAAGAGGCCTAAAGGGGGGGAATGCCCTGGCCTTTGGATTTATTCATAGAACAATTGTCTAGATGACAAGGACTGTACTAAATTATCCGCAAGAGCCATAGGTTATAAAATTGATAAGTGCATCAATCAACATTCGAGAACGAATGTTCCAAAGGGGGAATGATGTTACACCCCATATTTTCGTACGTAAAAGTATGCCATAAGTAAATTGATATAAGATCGAAAATGAGATGTTAAATCCCGTATTTTCGTACGTTGAAGTTTCATTGTAAGTTAACCGACGTACGCTCGGGAATGAGATATTTTGAGGTTATAAGCATTTTTGCTATTTCAAAACAAGTGATAAGTAAATTCGTGAAGGTGAGAGGGTAAGTGAATCTAAGAAAATGAATTTCGTCAAAGTTTGACATTTTGGGGAAAAATACGGTCTAAGCTATAATACCCGGTATTTATGGACTAGTGACATACAATGTACCATATAGCCATGATAGTAAGGTGTATAAAGTATGCTAAACTTGAGTAGTATTTTAAGTAGTTGAGATAATTTTTAATTATATGGATAAGTGGATTAATTAATAATTTTGGTGGGAAGATTAACTAAGAAATTGAGATTTTGGATAAGGCCAAAAGGGCCCAAACGTGGCAGCTCACAACTCCAAGTTTATGACTCTTAAGTCACCTTCCAATGTCGCACAAATTTGTGAATCTTAGTAACACCAAGTCTTCAAAGTGGGGCCCACAAGAACCAACAAATTTAAGAGATTTCTTATTCTATTAAGGTGATGCTAAGCTCTCAAATCTTACGGATGGAGTTCAATTATTTTGGTGATGCTAAGCTTATGGCTGGAGTTCAATTTGTTTGGTGATGAGCTTACGGATGGAGTTCAAGCAATTTGTTTGAAACTTCATGATACGATAAAGCGTGAGATTTGCGATTCTAAGAGAGCATGGTATAATTTTTCTCAAGAATATCATATGGATATTTTCCTACTTCGATTTACCATTACGTGATTTATCGCAATTGCCGTATGTTAAAAGTATTGTTAAGAGAATCGACTCGGGTATGTTAAGGTTATTTCTTCTTTCTCTTGGCATGATCTATATAATACAAACGAAATGAGCAAATGCACAATTTCTATACATGACTCTATTTATAGAAATACTAGACTTCTTGATTCCCCATGTGTCATATTATTCAATCATCTGTTCATGGGTCTTAGAAAATACGTAAGTTGATAAAGTTTATTTCATGATATTAATCAAAAGCATAATGTTCTTATGACACTTCGAAAGATTTTATTGACGTACGTCTCATGCATTGCATTCATTTATATTGACTCATGACCAAATGGCATTATATACGCGTACATATGTATGTGTGTATATATATATATGTGGGAAAAGGTTATGGTGTTATATATGCACCACCACCTAATTAGCTAGTATACGTTGATTTTTCTACAGTGGCCGAGATGACATGATGGGATGCCCTCAGAGGCTTGATGGATATTATGAACGCATATACTCATGCATGGCATGATATTTATACGCATATGCATGACATTATAATATTAAATGATTCACATAGCTATTCAGATATACATGTTGAGTCTTTTACTCTATCTTTCTCTCATGTCTATTGTTTACTAATTTTTATTCCTTACATACTCGGTACATTATTTATAATGACGTCTCTTTTGCCTGGGGACGTTGTATTTCATGCCTGCAGGTTCCGATAGACAGGTTGAGAATCCTCTAAGTAGGCTATCAGTAGTAGAAGGTATTAGTGCACTCCATTTGCTCCGAAATTGCTTATTTGGTCAGTATAATTAGGACATGTATTGATTGGTATGGCAGGGCCTAGTCCCGACCTTTGTGATACTTGTGTACTCTTAGAGGCTTGTAGACATATGTCATGTATACGGATACTTGTATGGCCTTGCCGGCCTATGTTTTGAGATTACAAATGATCATATTGGCCTTATAGGCTCGTATGTTACGTATATAAGTTTTTTTATCAGGATGGGTCGTTCTATGTTGAGTATCTCCCCATGTTTTATTCTACTTATCTCACGACAGCCTCTCTGGCTCATTTATCTATGATAGTATGATATAAAAGATACATTACATAGGTACTCGGTTGAGTAAGGTACTGAGTGACCGTTGAGGCCCATCGGCTTGGATCGTGACATTAGGCCTAATTAACTCGACTCCAAGAAATAGCACATGAGGTGAGAATTATCCTAAACTACATAAGAAAGTAACGGCCAATTTCCTCGGGGAATCTCTAACACTCCCCCATTTCTCCATAATGGAGCATTTTTTGCCAAAATATTGCTCCAACCCTCCCCCATTCTTGCCCCCAAAATGGGGGATGAATAGTGTTACTCTAAATATGGAGTGACACTATTCATCTCCTCCATTATAATTTATTCTTATTTTATTATTATTTTTATTATTTAACTCTTTTAATTTATCTCTTTATATATACTTAATTATGTTTTTAATTTTAAATCTTAACTTTGGCGTATAATTTTGATAAATTAATTTTCATACATATATTATTTTTATGTAAATCTCCTTCAGGATAGGGGCAAGGTCTGCGTACAAACTACCTTCCCCAGACCCCACTTGTTGTATTATTTTTATGTAAAATTGTAAGTTAATTTTATTATAAGTTATAATTATACAAAAAATATATAATCATCTCAAAAAAGAATGGTAATATAAAATATTAGATGTTGCTAAAATTGAAAGGTGCGAATATAAACTATTAGATGTTGATTGAAAAGTAAAAATACATTAAAATTAAAAATACATAAAAATTGAAAATACATTAAATTAAAATACATAAAAATAAAATAATAACTTAGTAGGCAGGTATGTCTTTTTCAGATACACCAAAATTATTATAGTATTGATATCTGGATTGATTGACGCCTATTATTGGATCTTGAGAAATATCTAAATGCATTCTACATAATAAAATATCTCAATGATTTCACTTTTATTTGAATTATCCATTATATATATATATATATATATATATATATAATCTATAATATTTACTTACAAATTATATTATTTACAAATTTATGGTATAAAATAATTTATATTAAATTATATGCGATGAATATGTAAAAAAAAAAAAGATAGAATAGATTTTCTTTAATAGAAATTAAAAATAAAATTTAAGTAAAAGATAATAATATAATATTAAAGAGAGAGAAGAATATAAAATAGAATATTCTTTTTTGGAGTAAAAATAGAGTAATGGTTGGAGTAACTTTACTCCATTTTACGTGAACTAAAAGCTTCTCTCTAAGATGAACTCCCAGCCTATGGAAAATGAAAACACTATCCTTACAAAACCACCTGACATAGTCCATCTCAACCCATTGCAAAATGATTTGGAAAAGATAGCATCCTTTAAGGATAAATTGTTGGAATCAAATTCACTGGATTTTGCTCCTATAATAGATCAAGACGATACGTTGTACACAACAAACTCCATGGAAAAAAAGGAGCTTGTGCATGGTCCAGAAGATAACTCAAGAGGAGTTATAAAAATTAGTTTTCAACGGAGGATAGACAGCGCATCTATGAACCATGGAAATATTCTATCATAATCAAACTAGTTGGAAAACGTATATTACATCATTACTTAAAGAGGAAAATTCAAGATATATGGAATCCAACGGAAAATTTCTCGCTAATTGATCTTGGAGAAGACTATTATATCATCAAGTTCAAGAAGAAGGAAAATATGAAAAAAGTTATCCACCTAGGTCCATGGTTCATAAATGGCTATTTCATGTCCATATCCAGATGGAAAACTAACTTTGTGGCTAAAAATAAAAAAGTAACTACCTTCGTTGTATGGATTAGGCTTTCACAATTGCTAACGGAATTTTACGATGGTAAAATCCTGGAAAAATTGGAAATGCAATTGGACGCCTACTAAAAATTGACACATGTACATCAACAACCCTAAGAGGTAGATATGAAAGAATTTGTGTTGAAATTCATCTAGAGATCCCAGTCCAAACCTACTTATTTGTTGGATACCACAAGCAATACATTCACTATGAAGGGGAAGATTTCCTTTGCAAATATTGTGGTCGATTTGGTCACACAATGAGACAATGCAACTATATTAAGAAGCAAAGCAACTATCCTCACCATGCAGGATAAGTCCATCAACCTACAGCTACAAAGGGAGCTAATGAAGTAGAATGGATAATTATTTTTCAATAAAAGAAAAAATCAAGGTAGAAAAATTTCATCTCAACCTGCCAACACCCGAAGAAAAAGCAGTAATGGTCCAGATATTTCGGTTAAACTATTTAATGCTAATACATGTAAGTATTTGGATACTCAAATACTTCACTATAAAACTAAAGATCATCCCACTCCTATTTAACCCCCAAAAGTTAATACTCAACTTATCATTGCTAATGATCAAACCACTACCCTAAACAAAAATCATTCTTAGTAAATAAGCTAATGGTTTCACCAAAAACCACTATGGATGATACTAATTTTCTTTGTAATAATAAATTTACTCAATTAAGTGATAACTTGTCATTTAGAAAAAATGACACTTATATGAGTGATTCCAACGTGGCATCAAATGACACCAATATTTTAGATACAAACAATGCCATGCAAAATGGCACCTTAACCGACACTTCTAACCCTCCTAATAATCCTACCCCTACTACCCTACCCCCCTAATACAAAAATATTTCAAAAATCTTGAGTTATCCGAAGGATCTCAATAAAATCCTTCCTTAAGATATGGCAAGATCACTATCCCTCCGTATGTTGGCCAAATGGCAGTGGACATAGAGAAGGGAAGCCAAATGGCCACTCCCTTAGAAAACCTAAAAGAAGCAATCAATTATCCTATAAATTTAGATATTGAGCAACTAACCGACACAGAATTGGAAGACTTAATCATTGGCTCTTCAACAATCTGGTGCCCCCCTCCATTACCACTAACCCCATGCCTACTAGTAGTTTATTAAATACTCTTTGCCCCACCCAAAATGCCAAGGATTCCTTCATCCTTACGAAGGAGGAACCGCCTAATTCAAATCATGTGCCAACACAGACCCCTCAATATGGAAAATATGCCACCCCCTCACCCTCAGGAACAGCCTCTGATAATTTATGCCCAACACCCCCCTCCCCCCCAAGCATAAGACTACCACCCTACCAGTTGAAAGGAGCTAGTCCACATGGTCCATGCAATATCCTTCACGGTTCCAATCATGGTCAAGAGGAAATAATAATCCTCCACAATACCCAATACCTAGCACAACTCATAACGGAGGGAATGAGGTTAGTTATGAACAACTACCTCAAGCAAGTTTGGCTAAACAACATCATTCATCCAATGACTCCATCATTAAACCCTCAAATGGATCAAGTAATGAGAGAACAATGGAACATGCCACCCTAGTTCAATCCTATAAACCCTCAAAATTCTCCCTTGGACCTTCCCTTATTCCCTTTGGAGATGTACACTCATCTCAATCCCATCTTTCTTCCTTGGGACATCAACCAGGGAATCAAGAGATTCCCAACCCACCTTCAACTCCCCAGTACCCCCACTACATCACCAGGCAAACCTAGTACCCGATCCAGTGGAAGAAAAAATGGAGGACGACGATGTACCTCTAAGCCTACACTTAGGGCTAGTCCTAGAAATCTCAAACCCAGACGAAAGGCACGAGAAGAGGCATGTGCTCAGCTGCCCCTATACAAGTGCTTGATGTACATCCGTCCTCCATATGATCCAATAGTGGGCAACAAGAAGATGATCTTAGTACCTTCGATGAGAATAAACCATGTCCTATTGGGAGGGGTAAGGGAGAATAGAGCGATGATCAACCCTGAAGCTAATTTATCTATGAATCGTCCGACAAATTTTATAATATGGAACATAATGGGAGAAAACAATAAGAATTTCAGGAGGAATTTTAGAGAAATGATCGACACCCATAGGCCCTGCATGGTGACATTATTGTAAACAAGAATGGTTAACCATGCATCCATGCTTAATGACTTTGGATTCACTGAGATGATCGAAGTTCCTTCAGATGTTCAGTCGGGAGGCATGGTTATGATGTGTAAAGATGAAGTAATCAATGCTCAAAATGCAGTTCGTAGGAACCAGGAAATTCATGCAACCATAGAGATACTTCCCCTACGTAAACATTGGATTTTTGCATCCATAGATAGTACTTGTGTTTATAATAGAAAAATAATGTGGGAACATCTAGAAAATATTAGCAACTCTTATAAAGGGTCTTGGTTAGTAGGGGCGACTTTAATGATATTCTAGTCGCTAGTAAAAAATTTGGTGGTAAACCTATTAAAGATAGTAGAGCTAGATACATATGGTCAAAAATAAATAGGTGTAACTTGCTCGATCTAGGCTTTAAAGGTAGCAAATATACTTGGACAAATAATAGGCATAATAAAAAAAAGTCTTATATTGGAAAGACTTGATAAAGTTTTTGAAAATGAGGAGTGGATTGAACTCTTTCCTAAAAGCTCAATAATCCACCTGCCTAGAGCCCACTCTGACCATAATCCTATCTTATAGAATTGATCCCAAACAATAGGTCTGTTCATAAAATTCCTTTTAGACTAGAGACTTTTTGGTGCAAACATCCAGATTTCCAGACATTAGTAAAAAATAATTAGAATAATAGTGACTACTTCAAAGCCAGCCTTAACTTTATGGAAAAATTAAAACCCTGGAAAGACAACACCTTTGGTAATATTATGGAAAGGAAGAGGAAATTGCTAGCTAGACTCCAAGGCATCCAAACTTCCAATAGCTATACTACCAGTAATTCCCTTCGTAAGTTAGAATTAGATCTTAAAACGAATTCAATGATATTCCAAAAATTGAGGAAGATTATTGGAAACTAAGGTCCAGAGCCTTGTGGCTTAACGATGGAGACAACACAAAATTCTTCCATGTCTCAGCTACAAATAGGAAAAAAAGAAACAAAATAAATTTCTTCAAAGATGATGTTGGGAATTGGATTAATGATCATAATCAGATTATGTCTCATGTTCACAATTATTTTATCTCTACTTTTACCTATTCTCACTCATAATCTAGTTGGGCTAATCCCCTAAATCGTCATTCTAATGGTAATAAAATCAACCTAGGCAATCTAGATAACCCCCTTCTAGACTCCGAAATTAAAAGAGCTATTTTCTTATTTAAACCTGTTAAATCTCCTGGTCCGGATGGTTTGCATCCTTTCTTCTTCCAAAAATATTGGCATCACATAGGTCAATCAGTTTATAACCATTATCATGACATTTTTAACAACCAAGAAATTCCTCCTGAAATCAACAAAACCTTTCTCTGCCTCATTCCTAAAATCCACAATGCCAACAACATTAAAAACTTTAGGCCTATTGGTTTATGCAATACTATATACAAAATAATCACTAAGATCCTTACAAACTGTTTTAGACCATTCCTAGATCATCTGATTAGTCCATATCAGGCTAGTTTCATGAAAAATAGAAGAGTGTCTGATAATGCCATCATCATGCAGGAACTGGTCTCAAAATTTAATAAATTAAAAGGAAAGCAGGGCCACATGATTCTAAAAATTGACCTAGAAAAGGCCTTTGATCGTGTAGAATGGTCTTTCGTTCGCCACACTCTTATTCCCACCCAATTTTTCAAAATTATTACTGAGCTGCATCTCAACTAGCAGTATAGCAATTCTAGTAAACGGATCTATTACAAATTATTTTGAGCCAAGTAGAGGAATAAGACAAGAGGACCCCATTTTCCCTATATCTTTATCCTCTGCCTGAAAATTCTCACTGAATACATCGAGCACCAAGTGGACACTAAAAATTGGGATCCCATATCCTTAAGACCTAGATGTCCAAAAATCTCTCATTTATTATTTGCAGATGATCTTACCCTAATGGCTATAGCAAATGATAAATCATGTCAAGCCATTACATATGGACTTGACCAATTTTCTTTCCTATCAGGACAATGTATCAATACTACAAAGTCAAAAATTCTCTTCTCCCAAAATTGTAATCATACTCTCATTAGGGATATTACCACTATATTAGGAATTAAAAAAAGTACTAATTTTGTTTTCCTATCTTAAGCAATAGCCCATAGCCCAGGGAATATCAATTCCTAATCGACAAGATGAGAACCAAACTTGCATCATGAAAAATGAAATTCTTTAATTTGGCTGGAAGAACAACCCTTCCAACATCATGCCTAAATTCCATTCCCAACTACTACATGCAATACACCCTTCTTTCCAAGCAAACCCTAAAAGTGATTGACAAAGTCCAAAGGGACTTTATATGGGGTAGCTCAATAGAACAAAGAAAAATCCACCTAGTCAATTGATCTACCCTTTTCCAACCTAAACCCAATGGTGGCTTAGGTATCCATAATGCTCTTAATAAAAATCTGTGTACCCTAGCTAGCCTAAGTTGGAAACTTCTCGCTAATGCCACAATCCCTTGGGCCAAGCTTGTTATCTCATACTATTGTACTAGTCCCACAATGAATAAGTCTTCCTTCATTTGGAAAAGTATTTGTAAAGGTTGGAAAATTTGCTCTAAGGGTATTATATGTTCCCCCCACCTACACTCCAATCTTAACATATGGGAGACAAATTGGATTCCCAAATTTGGTAACCTTAGAAGAAATGTGATAGGCCCACCCTGCATTAGGGATACTGTAATAAAAATCAGAGATATCTTTGATGGTTGCAATTGGAATTTGGATAGCCTATCCTTTACTCTTCCTCCAGGGCTACTATCAAATATCACAAACATAAAAATTCGCCTCAAAGGCCCCTCAAATGACTTACCTATTTGGTCCCTCACCGATAAGGGGGTGTTCACTACTAAGTCATGTTATACTCTTCTAGAAACAACAAAATACATTGACTTAGAATTTGACTAGATTTGGAAACTAGATTGCCCCAATAAAATAAAATATTTTTATGGCAATGCCTACATGACTGAATCCCTTGCAGGAAATACCTTTCACAAATTGGACTAAACATCGACCTTTTTTGTCCCGTCTGTAAAAGTCCTATAGAAGAATCCATAAAGCATATTTTCCTAGAATGCAAAGACTCCAACCAATTTTGGGCTTGCATTCGCTGGCAAAACCCAACAGCCAAAATGGTACCCACTGGCTTATCCAAGTAAGAGACCTCAACTACCCTCTTAGTAACGTCTTTTTAAACTGGAACACTTATTTTCCCTTATCACTTGGTACATTTGAATTAATAGAAATAATAATAACCAAAATAACACTACCAACCCAATCAATGAGTCTCTTATCATGCAAAGGGCTATAGAATTCAAATTACTCACGGAAAAAATCTCTATACATCCTCCGAAATTATTCATTAAAATTAATTGGCTCAAACCTCCAAGGGGTTGGTTTAAACTAAATATTGATGCCAGTTTTAGTAACTATAACCAAAATTGTGGCTTAGGTTGTATTTTCAGAAATGCCAATGGTAATTGGGTGGTTGGTTTTACCGAATCATCTCATGCAAACGGTTGAAAGCACTAAGAGAAGGTCTCAGAACAGCAATGGAGTGGAAACTACTCCCACTTGAAATAGAGACAGACTGCATAGAGGTAATACAAGCAATACATAAAGGTAATAATTTATTTAATAAGGTTGTGAATGAATGCAGGTGGTTAATGCACCAGGAGAAGGTTATCCTTCAGCACACCTTCCGGCAGGGGAATAGGACGGCTAATCAACTAGCAAAGAAGTGCCTGGACATGGGTAGTCAAGTTTTTAGAGCAGCTGAAAGCAGCAATGCACAGGGGCACAGTAAAAAAGTTTTTGTTAGACCACCAAGTGATGTAATAGATTTTGTGGATAGGGAAATACTTGAAATTACTACTCATGAAAACTACTATCTTTTGTAACTTGCCAATTGTTAGCAAGCTTAGGAAACTAGTGTGTCCTTCGTGACACATCTTATTATAAACATGTACTAAATGCTCCTTAGTTATTAATATATATATTTACTGTTTGATCAAAAAAAAAATTTACTCCATTTTGGAGGAGAAACTAGAGAGAAGAGTAGGAGATGGCCTCAAGTAATTATGTGAAACGCTCAACACTTGCTAGAGCGAAGCATGATTGCCTCAGTTTTTCAATAAGCTTTCTATTATATCCCCGTTGATGGGTAACTAGGGGTATTCATAAAAATCCAAAAAATCGAACCAAATCGAAAACCGAACTAAATCGATCGAAAAAATTTTGGTTTTGAGTTTTAAAAACCAATCAAATTTGGTTTGGTTTTGATTTTAATTAAGAAAAATCGAACCGAACCGACTATAGAAGTAGCTATTTAAATTTATTATTACACCAACATATATGTATATTTTTATATAAAGTTTCTAATATTTTATGGTACATATTAGTAGTTTATATTTTTAGTCTAGTTCTTTGCTATTATAATAATCTAATTCTTTGCATTTACATTCTAGCAGTTTGATTGATAGTTTTGTTTTGCTAAGCACAAGAAGTTATTTCATGTTAAAAATAATCGATTTTTAATTGAGTACTTAGATTATTCATCACTATTTGATTCAATTATCATCAATATATCTTGATAAATGATAGATTTCTCAAAGAGCAATTGGTTTGATAGTGTTACTTTGAAAATGCCGCTGCTGAAATATGTGTTTAATAGTGTATGTCTCATATTTAAAAAAAACACCGATAAATAACCGAAAAAATCAAAAAATTGACAAAAACCGAATCGATAAAGAATCGACTTAATTGGTTTGGTTTGCTTTCAATATTTGAAGAACCGGCTTATTTAGTTTGATTTTTTTTTAGAAAAAAATCAATCCAAACCGAACCATAAACACCCTAGGTAACACCTAGAGCTAGCATTTTCCTATGGTCGTGTACATCAACTAGGAAGTCTTTCTTTTGATCAACGTCAGGGCAATAATATGGAATCAACAGACCTTTGTCTAATCAAATTAATTTGATGAAAAATAAAATTTATGTTGTTAGATGGGAAATTAATTACTACTACATCCTCCGGTCCATAATAAGTGATCAATTTGCTTTTTATTTTGGTCCAAAATACGTGTTCATTTATATAATCGAGAAAAAATTCAATTTATTTTTTCACAATTACCCCTATGTACGTATCCCCAAAAATCATTTACTCCTCACATTTGAGAAGAGAAGTAAATACTGTCACACCTCTTTTTTACGGCGCTTCCATACTCCTGGCGATAGGGATATATATATAAGCGTAAAAAGAGTTTTTCCAAATAAAGGACGGTCGGAACGGGATTAGTTATTT
>MU722262.1:0-107138 GCA_026770625.1 Nicotiana glauca
TCTTCCACCTCAACCTTCTTTTCAGCTCCTTCCAGCCTGGATAAATGGTCAACTATTTGGTTCTCCGTTCCCTTTTGGCTACGGATCTCCAAATCAAATTCTTGTAGCAGTAACACCAATCAGATCAGGTGCGATTTTGACTCCTTCTTCTAAATTAAGTACCTGAGAGCATCATGGTCAGTATAAACAATTATCTTCGAGCCTATCAGGTATGACCTCAACTTGTCAAATGCGAACGCCAGTGCCAAGATCTCCTTCTCGATCATAGTGTAATTTAGCTGGGCTCAACTCAACGTTCTACTTGCATAGTATATTGGATGCATGATTTTATCTTTTCTCTTCCCAAGCACTACTCCCACAGCATAATCACTCACATCACACATCAGCTCAAACGGTTGCTCCCAGTCGGGGGCAACTATGATAGGTGCTGTTACCAGTCTCTTATTTAATTCCTCAAAAGCTACCCTACAGTCATTAGAAAACACAAAAGGTTGATCTTTTTCAAGCAATTTACACAAGGTATTAGCACTTTTGGAAAAATATTTTATAAATCTCCTATAGAAAATGATGTGCCCAAGAAAACTTCTTATTTCTTTGACGGAGGTGGGTGGTGGAAGCTTTTCTATCACTTCAACCTTTGCACGATCTACCTCAATACCTTTACTTGACACTAGGTGCCCCATGACTATACCTTCCTGTACCATAAAATGACACTTTTCCCAGTTGAGTACCAGATTAGTCTCGATACACTTTTTCAAAACTCGCCTCAATTTCACAAGGCAATCATCGAATGAATTCCATACCACTGAGATGTCATCCATGAAAACCTCCATTATCTCATCTACCATATCTGTGAAAATGGCAATCATGCACCTTTGGAATGTGGCGGGTGCGTTACATAGGCCAAAATGGCATTTACCGACATTTTTTCTCTATCCTCTAGGGCAATGGAGATCTGATTATACCCTGAGTACCCATTCAAGAAGCAAAAGTGAGGCCTCCCCGCCAGTCTATCTAGCATCTGATCAATGAATGGCATTGGGAAATGCTCCTCTCTGGTAGCCAAGTCAACTTCCTATAATCCATACATATTCGCCAATTTGGGCAAACCCAGTTGCTGTTAGAGATGGGGAATATGATTTCCGCATCTAACCATTTAATCACTTCCTTTTTCACCATTTTTTTCATGTTGGGGTTCAGCCTTTTTTGATGTTCTCTAGAAGGTTTGTGCCTATCTTCCAGCAGAATCTTATGCATACAGAAGGTCGGGCTGATCGATATCTGCATGGTCCACCCAATTGCAGTCTTGCACTCAGTTAGTACCTGCAAAAGTTGTTGTGCCTGAACATTTAACAAACTACCTGAGATAATAACATGTAAAGTTGAGTCAGGTCCTAAGAATGCATACTTGAGATGAGATGGCGGTTGCTTCAGTTCCAACTTTGGTGACTCTTCTATTGAAAGCTTAGCTAGAGGAGTTTTTCTTTCCTCTAAGTGCAAAGGCTCAAATTCAAGCTCCCTTTTCCAAAAACCTTGGCCTTCAAAAGCAAGTACCCACTCTGCCAAGTATTCACCACTAGCTTCGTCTAAGTTCATGAGACAAGCTGCTAGAGGGTCTTTAATGTTCTAAGTTTCATCTTCCTCCTCCAGGACTACATCCACTGCATCAATTAGAGAGCAATTAGCAAATTCACTTGGTCTCCGCATAGATTTCTGCACATTGAATGTTATCTCATCATCATTTAATCTCATCTTGAGCTCTACAGTTTCACAATTAATTAAGGCTCTCTAGTGGCCAAGAATGGTCATACCAAAATTATGGGAATTTCCTCATCAACCCAACAATCAAGGATGACAATGTCTGCTGGGAACACAAACTTCCCAACCTGTACCAATACATCATCTAGAATCCTAGAGGGCCTCTTCACTGTTCAGTCAGCTAGTTGTAGTATCATAAACGTGGGTCTAGCTCTTCCAATGCCTAGCCTCTTGTAGATAAGCAGGGGCATAAGGTTTATGCTTGATCCCTAATCACATAGTGCCTTAGCAAATGCAAAGTTGCCTATTGTGCAAGGGATTATGAAACTCCTTGGGTCAGACAACTTCTCAGCTATGGGTCTCGTCACAACAACATTGCAGGTCTGAGTTAGTGTAACTGTGGCCGAGTCTTGAAGGTCAAATTTGGGGGACATCAAGTCCTTCATCATCTTTGCATAAATAGACATCTCCTTTAAAGCATCAATAAATGGAATGTTTGCCTGAATTTTCTTAAACATCTCCAAAAATTTCTTTTACTGCTCATCTTTCTGATACTTGGCCAATCTCTGTGGGAATGGTGCTGGAGGTCACTTCTTCCCTGTGATTTGGTTTTTCTCTTATTCAGGTACTGCTTCTATTGTCAACTCCAGTGCAGCCTCAGTCTCTTTCACAAACTCTTCTTTTTTGTTGGTGTTCTCTTGCACATTATGTAGCGTCACCTCAGTTAACCCTGATAAATTATCTATCTCAATGGGTACTGGCACCAGTGTCTTAGTCGGTCTTCTTTCGCGAGCAATTTTTTGCTCTAGCTCTAAGTCTCTACCATTTTGGAGACTCACTGCCATCAGCTGCTTCGAACCCTGCTCTTTTAGATTGATTTGCGTGTTTGTAGGGAACGTCCCATGAGGACGATTATTTAGGGCCATGGAAATCTATTCTAATTGGATCTCAATATTCTTTATCGCTAACTCATGTGAATCTACTCTTTTTTCTAGTTTTCTAGTGGACCCAATAACTTGTTGCATCATTCCCTGAAGTTTAGCAAACCCATCTTCGTACCTCACAATCTATTGTTGTGGAGGTTGTTGATAAGCCTGCTGCAGATTTAGCTAGTTGTACCCTTGTTGCCTTTGGTAAGGCATCATTTGCCCCCATGGTCACATAGACCCATGGTTACTGTTGTTATTGTACTGTTGCTGAGCTGGTCTATATTGTTGATTCTGTTGACCCTAATTCTGACCATCCTGTCTCGGTCCCCCGTAGTTGGCCACATAATTAATATTCTCCTAATATTGTTGATTATCACCTTCAGCACTCCACGAGCAGACATATGGTTGATTAATGCATGATGTACATAGACCCCCATTGATTGCATCAACTATGTGTACTTGCTGCTTCTTGCCTAATTCTTCAACCTTTTTTGTGAGGATGCTCATTTGTGTCACTAAAGTGGCCGTATTTTCAGCTACGGATTTAGCCGGGTCTAGAGCCACTGAGTGAACCACATGAGTGATTGGAGCATTTCTTGTTGTCCATCCTGAGTTTTATTCCATTTTGTCAAATAGGATCTTTCTAAATATCTTGCTAAACAATTCTCCACCTGCTGAAGCATCAACATTGGCTTTCAAAGTATCTGCTAAACCCATGTAAAATTTCTGCCCCAACATCTTCTCCGGAATACAATGATGTGGACACGTAACCATCAGACCCTTGAATCTCTCTCACATTTCGTGTAGCGTCTCAGTTGGTTTCTGTCTGAAGCTCAATGTCTCATCAATTTGTTGAGCAGTCTTGTTGGGTGGATGAAATTTGTTCAAATATTGCTGGACTAATTCCTCCCAAATAGTGATGGAGTTGATGGGGAGCGAATTAAGCCAAGTTTGAGCAGCTCCCGTCATTGAGAATGGGAGCAACAACAAATGTATTACTTCCGGTGTCACATTGTGTTGTCTCTGTGTGGCAAAGATTGACAGGAAATTCTTAAGATGCTACTGAGAATCTTCAACGTATGACCCAGAGAATAGTCCCTTGTTCTGCAATAGATGTAGCATGTTATTAGTAATCTGGAATGAATCTGCTTGTATATGTAGGACTATAATAGCAGTTGCTAAGTTGTCAGTTGTAGGTTTTGCCCATTCTTATAGTGCTGGTTTGGGCACAAGAGGTGCCAGACCCTGATCGTTTGGGTCATTCATGTTGTCTCTGCTGTTTGGATTATTGTCTTCCATGTCTGGATCAATGTTTTTGGTTGAGTTTTGTTTTTGTTTGCCTTTCCTGTTTTCATATTCAATGCCATAAACACTTTCTCAGGATCTGATAATGCTTCGAGCAATTCACCAGCTCTTGAGGAGTTTCTCGGCATGCACCTGTTACAACCACGACTACAAATTTTAGTAATTCAGTGGTCAGTTTAAGTTGCAGAAAATTGACTACACTAAGAATTTTTGCACTTCTTTTTAATTGCGATCAATAACACCATTAATTCCTTGGCAACAACGCCAAAATTTGATCACGCCCAACTATGCCTTATAAAAAGAACAAAGTGGTCGATGAAAATATATTTCGGTTAACAAATCCGGAGTCGAATCCCACAGGGAATTAACCTATCAATCACAACTATTGGACTCACAGAAATTCACGTATTCAATCTTCAGAGATATTTGAGTAAAAAATTGGGTGTTTATTAACTAAATATTATGTAATAAAAATGCAACAATTAAAAACTAGCTATAACGGTTTGTAAGCAAGAATGAGAATGGTCTAAGGTTCAGATTTCCCCTATTGTCAAAATCATTTCCACTATGTTTGTTACAAATTTGCCTAAGTTTTCTCTATCGATCATGAGCACACTAACTATCGTAAGCCTCTCCTGAGTAATTACAACAATATACTAGACATATTCTCTAGAATTACGCTAACTGGCCTTAGTTACAGCTGACTTAGATCGAACCCAAGGTTTTGTTATCCCTAATCCCACCTTTAAACCCTTCGTATTCATCCCTCATATACGTTAGGAGTGATGTTGTTCAACAACTACCTAAATATACACTCGCTCCTGAGTAGTGCATACTAAATAGACACAGCTAATTGAGGGCCCTTCAATCAATAGCAATCACAATATAGTTGAACAAATAGAGAAAATATTAGGCAAATCGATATTAACATAACGCGAAATTCATCCTCCAAGAGGTTCCATAAAATCCCTTGATTAGAGTTTTAGCTACGCATAATCATTTTCACAATCATAACGATACAATTCATCCTCAATGATAAAAGCAAAAAGAAGAAAGGTAAAAACTCTATGCCGAATCTTTCACCTTGCTTCTTGTCTGTTCTTGCCTTCCACAACACTTTAAAAACCTCGATATCATTTTTTTGGGTGAGCTAGACTTCTTACAGGTCAAGGAGAGTCGTCCTAGAAATTACACAATTGACCTTGCACTATTTGGCTTCGAACACCCCTTCCGTGGCCACGGATGGACCGCGGATTTTACACAAGTTCTGTCCGCGACCGCGGACCTGACCGCGGACCTGGGTGCGGATTTGGTCCTTGCTCTTTATTCTCCTTTTCGATCGTGTTATCCTCCTATTGGCCTTACATGCTCCATATTGACTCCAAAACACTCTTTTAGCTTCCTCCTAGCTTGGAATGACTCCTACAAAGAATAAAATACTTAATTAAAACATTTTGTTATCTTTTACAATCAAACATTAATAAAGTGCAGCCAGATTAGAGTGTAAATATTAGCTAAATTGCATGATTATAATCTATTATCATATGCCTTGTCTTTTAAAGGTCTTATTACTGAAGCCTTCTTCTTAGTATGCTTTCTGTTGCTGCCTTGTTAAAAAACTTGCCAGAAAAATCCATTGGGACAAAAATTGGACGAAGGGAAAAAGGGTGCAACACATACTTTCAGTTTAGGCGATGCTCATCAACATTAGTATCTCTTGTGGTGTGCCACATTCCAGTTTCTTTGTAGATTTTCTGCGTCTTGATTTTCTAACTCATATGACCCTTTTTTGGTGATAGTTGAAACCCAGTAGGGGCCTTCCCATGTTGGACCTAGCTTCTCCACATTGAGTTCCCGGGTGTTCTAAGTTACTTTCCTTAAAATCAAGTCTCCTACTTTTAAATAACGGAGGTTGTCTCTTTGACTATAATATCTCTCTATTTGCTTCTTTTGAGCTACCATCCTTATATGCGCCAAGTCCCTGCATTCATCGAGCAGCTCCAAATTGACTAACATTGCTTCGCTGTTTGCTTCTTTGTTTGACCGAAAGTACCTCATGATAGGTTCATGTACTTCCATTGGGATCAGGGCTTCTGTCCCGTGTACAAGAGAAAAATGATTCTCCCCTATGCTTGATTTTGCTATTGTTCGGTATGCCTATAATACACCTGGCAGCTCCTCGGGCCATCTTCCTTTAGCTGCTTCCAATCCCTTTACGAGATTTTGTATAATCACCGTGTTTATTGATTCGGCTTGTCCGTTTACACTTGGTTGATTGGGTGAAATGTGATCCTCTTGATTTTCAAGTCTTCAAAGAACTTCGTGACCTTATGTGACTATAAATATGGTCCATTGTCGCAGGCTACTTCTTTCGGTATCCCAAATTTACAAATAATGTTCTCCCACAAGAAATCTACCACTTCAGATTTGCCGATCTTTTGATAAGGACCTGCTTCAACCCTCTTACATAAATAGTTAGTTAAAATTAAATTAAATCTTACCTTATCGGGGGTTGGTGGCAGTAGTCCGACGATATCTATTCTCCACTTCATAAACGGTCATGATGACTGAACCGAGTGTAATGGCTTTGCCGGTTGATATACCAACAACGCATAGCATTGACATTTATCACATTTTTGAAAATAAGATTTGGCATCTTGTTCCATCCAGGGCTAGTAGTATCCTACCCTAATTAACTTCAGCACCAAAGAATATGTTCCCGAGTGGTTTTCGCAGATCCCTTCATTGACTTTTTGCATAACATAATTAGCTTCAAAAGCTCCCAAACATCAGGCTAATGGGACTTGGAAAGATTTTCTGTATAGTTGACCTCCTTTGAAACTATATCGGATGCCTTAGTGAGTAGCACCCAAGATGCCTTAGGATCCTTAGGTAGTTTCCTATGTTCGAGATAGTCGATAAATTCGTTTCTCTTGTCCTTGGAAAAAACAGTCGCATTTACCTCATAATAGCTATCTTCGTCCATCACCGAGTGCATAAGCTGTATGACTATACCAGAGTTCGATCCTTTTTATTTTCGTAGAATAACCAAGTTAGCTAGTGCATCTGCTTATGCATTTTCTTCCCTCAAAATATGTGTGATTGACCACTTCGGGAACCGAGCGAGCATAGCCTGAACTTTCATTACATATTATTGCGTTCATTCCTCCTTGGCTTCAAAAATCCCAAAATACATGATTTACCATCAATTGGGAGTCGCATTTGATTTCAATGATCTGGGAGTCCAGTCCCAGGGCCAATTCGAGCCCTGCAATCAAAGCTTCATACTCCGCTTCATTGTTAGTCAAAGGAACAGTTCTTATGGCCTACCTTAGGGTTTCTCCTGAAGGCGTGGTTAATACTATCCTGAGCCCGGACCCTTTCATATGGGAGGCTCCATCCATGAATAAGGTACAAACTCTTGATGGTGATTCTGACACTATTACTGCTTCTTTGGTAGCTAGAGGTAAAAGCCCTGGACTGAAATCGGCCACAAAGTCATCCAAAACCTGTGACTTAATTGTAGTCCTAGATTTGTACTCTATGTCAAATTCGCTCATTTCGACAGCCCATTTGGCTGGCCTACCTGAGAGTTCAGGCTTATGAAGAATATTTCGCAAGGGAAAAGTGGTCACCACAACTATCGGGTTACATTATAAATAAGGCCTTAGCTTTCGAGCGGCGGCTACGAGGTCTAAGGCCAATGTTTCTAGATGAGGGTAGAGAGTTTCTACTCCCATTAAAATTTTACTAATGTAGTAAATAGGAGATTGCGTACTTTTATCCTCACGAACTAAAATAACACTTACTAAACATCCGAGATTGCTAAGTAGATCAACAGTTTTTTATCTTCCTCCGATTTGGATAGTAACAGAGGGCTTAACAAATAGTTTTTCAAATCCCTCAAAGCCTGTTGACATTCTAGGCTTCATTCGAAGTTGTTCTTCTTTTTGAGTAGCGAGAATAAATGATGGTATTTCTACAAAGACAGGGAAATATATCTGCTCAAAGCGGCCAATCTCCCTGTTAGCTTTTGAACCTCTTTTACGCTTGATAACTGGATCCGCAATATCTTTGATGGCTTTGATTTTATCTAGGTTAACCTCAATCCCCCTTTGTGACACCAGAAATCTCAAGAACTTACCGGAGTTGACCCCGAACGTACACTTATCAGGGTTACGCTTCATATTATGCTTCCTTAAGATGTCAAAAGTATCTTGCAAGTGTTTTAGGTGATCACCAGCATTCAAAGACTTAACAATCATATCATCTATGTAAACTTCCATGGTTTTCCCTATTTTCTTTCAAACATTTTGTTCATGAGCCATTGATAAGTGGCTCCGACATTCTTTAGCCCGAGGGGCATCACATTGCAATAATATGTGCCATAATTCATGATAAATAAAGTTTTCTCTTGATCTTCTGGGTCCATTTTGATTTGGCTGTACTCGGATTAAGCATCGAGAAAACTAATTAACTCGTGCCCGGTAGTTGTATCAATCATTTGATCAATGTTTGGCAATGGGAACAAGTCTTTTGGGCACGCCTTATTTAAGTCCTTATAGTCTACGCACATGCAAAATTTATTATTCTTCTTTGGAACTATTACTATGTTAGTTAGCCAATTAGGATACTTTGCCTCTCGGATTGAATCAATATCAAGCAAGTGAGTTACATCTTCTTTGAAAAATTGTTTCTGGCCTCTAAAATAGGACATTCTTTTTGTCTTACCGGTGGGATGCTGGGATCCAAGCTTAGTTTGTGCGACCACTTCTGGCAGGATACCTATCATATGCGCATGCGACCATGCAAAACAATCAACATTAAGTTTAAGGAATTCAATAAATCCAGACTTGAGCTCAGGGTGCAGTCCTATACCCAAGTGGAACTTACTTTCCAAGAACTTTTCAAACAAGACGACTTGTTTAAGTTCCTCCACTGTTGAGTTGGTTACGTCCCTCTCTTTTGGTACCTGATAGGATTCTCACGACTCTTCCCCTTGGTTGAGTTCTCCAAGCTCGGGGTTCCTGTAATTGCTATGCCGCCAGCTCCTTCCCTTTGCTACATGTGACTGAGATTCCATTCATCTCCTTTGCTTCCGGTTAGTCACCTCTTATTTGTTTAACTCCCTCGAGAGTTGGGAATTTCAGCAACTAATGATATGTTAATGGCACAACTTTTATTTTGTGCAACCATGGTCTTCACAAGATAATATTGTAACCCATATCGCCGTCCAGTACCTCAAAAAGGCTTGTCTTCATCACTCCCTCAGCATTTGCGGGTAGCAGGATCTCTCCCCAGGTTGTCACAATTGCCAGATTGGACCCGATGAGGAGTTTTCTGGCTGGAATAATGCTTTTGGTGAGCTTGGGTTGTTCCAACACTCTCCATTGGACAATATTAGCCGACTTCCTGGATCTACCAGAACACGTTTAATCTTAAAATCTAAGATATTAGAGAGATTACCAGGCGTCGTTATGTGGTAGCAACAGTCCATCTGCGTCTTCCTCTATAAAAGTAATGCCATCCTCAGTGACTTTCCTGAGTCTCTTGCTGTAGGTCACAATTAAATTCGTCTTTTTTGCCACCAAAAATGTAAACCCATTAATATCGTTCCCCCAGAAAATCATGATGATCGTCAGGCGTGGGGGATCTTCTCCTATTTTCGAAGGCTCCGTATTATTACGATTGTGACCGTAGTTGTTTTTAGACCATTCACTTAAGAATTCCCTGAGATGGCCTTTTTCCAACAATGTTACCACCTCTTCATGTAGAAGTTCGACAGTCCTCGGTCAGGAGACCGATTGTACTGTGGAATTTGCAGCACAAGTTAGGATCCCTTTGTCTAGGATCAGATCTTATTAGCTTCAGGAACCGTTCTTCTTTAATGTTCTGCATAGCCGATACCAGCTCCACTATACTAACATAGAATTTGTATTCAAAAAGTCCAAGGTAGGGAGAATGTCGAGAACTTGGCATTTCCTTATCCTATAAAAACCTATTTTTCGGCCGCGATCAATTCTTCTATCTGTAGCAAATCTATCTGACCACCGAAAACTTCTGCCACATTCTTCAACCCGTTCATTGGGCAAAAATTGACTCCTCGAAGACCAACGACCTGTGTTGAAATCATTTTTAGATTTCTATTTATTCTTCTTCCGTTCCTGACCCTTGACCAACATTGAGAAACTGAGCTGATCATCCTCAATCCTTATCTTTGACTTGTACCGATAATGAACATCTTCCGAAGGTATTTCCTGGAACTCGAGCAAACTTTCTTTAAACTTCTGGGAAGCATAAAAACTTCTCGGATTTAGGTCTTTGGTGAATGCCTTAGCCACCTATTCATCTAGTACGGCCGGGAGCAACATCCTTTCCTTTTGAAACTTGGTTACAAACTCCCACAGCAATTCGAACTCTCCTTGTGCAATCCTATATATATCAGCCTTTTGGGCTTGTACCTTTATGGCCCCAGCATGGGCCTTGATGAAAGAGTCCGCGAGTATCTCAAAGGAGTCTATGGAATGCTCGGGCAAAAGCGAATACTACATCAGGGCTCTCTTCATAAGAGTGTCCCCGAATTTTATCAGCAAAACTGACTCAATCTCATGGGGAGCAAGGTCGTTTCCTTTCACCACCATTGTATTGGTGATGATATGCTGCCGAGGATTTGAAGCCCCATCATATTTCGGCACGTTTGGAATTTTAAACCGCCTCGGGATAAGTTCTGGTGCTGCACTAGCTTTATATGGAAATTGTGTGTACTTCACCACTAGTGGTGCGCAAATAATTGATCTATTCGGGCATTTACTTCCCTCATAAATTGCATGAGTTCGATTTTAAAGGTATCACTCTCGTTGTTGTGATCAAATTGACTCCCCCAGCCCCATCCGGTGTCCCTTGGGGTGTTGTTGTCGACCCTCTTTGCTGTTTGATTTGTGGGAGAATCGGGAGAAACTGTACCTTGTCCATTTGCATTGTTGGAAGCCCCCGACAACACCTGCTTCAACTACTTCAAGACCTTATCCTATCGTGTGAGATGGCCTATAATGGTCTCCTATTGCTCTTGCAAGACCCTGACTACTTCGATGACGTGCTCTTCTTTAGCGTCATCAGGAGTCCTCCAGAACATGTCACAGATATCGGATGCTGTGGACTGGCATTACCTCGTTCCCCTCGTTACGGGTATCGTTGGTAGAATCTTCATGCTGAGGCTGATATCCTTGGGCCTCAACATTGTGTATGTTGTTAACACTAATATTGCCATTTTGTATGATTTTTGCTAAAGACAAAGAATCAAACAAGTTAGTAACATATGTAGAGATCAATTCAATTACTCGACTGTCTATGCCCCACGGTGGACGCCAAACTACTTACCCAAAAAATGATATAGTTGAATTTATACATGGTTTATAGACAAGTGAATTAAACCAATAATAATAGATGAATTAGACAGAAATATAAGAATTAGCCTTAAAATTGAAATAAACGGCAGATATATCGGTTTAGGGACACAGAACTATTAGGAGCAATAAGAATAGTGTAAATACGCATGAAAGAAAAATGTTATTGAGATTTTGATAAAATATAGTGTATTCTTGTCAAAGAATTTGTGTCCCTTACAATGATGATAGAGCTCAATGTAAGCGCGTGATTTTTGCCCTACATGAAGATAACTCCTAAAAATAGATCAAATATTTTTTATTGATTTTTTAGGAATTTTTCTTTATTTAGTCAATTTCATGCATTTTAATATTTTAAAATCAAAATAATAAATACCAAAAAATATCTTGCATAGCATTTAAGTTTTATCGGAAAGTCATTTGATTTTCATAAAAATAAAAAATAAAAAAAAATATTTCATTTTTACAACTTTTCCTTTGGTTGATTTTTCTCTTTTAATTTAGGATTAAGTAGATTTTATAATTTTCATAATTAGTATAATTTTAGATAATTTAGGTTTTTAATTCTAGGATTTTTAATAAAAAAAGAAGATAAAAAAAATTGAGAATAAAAAATTGGAAGAACCTTCCCAAAAAATATTTCCCCTAAAAACATTTCTCCCATTATGAGACCTCCCCCCAAAAATTATTTCCCCACAAAAAATACTTCCCCCCCCCAAAATTTTTCCTCACATAAAACCTTTCCCCAAAACTACTCCCCACATAATACCCTACCCTACACACTCTATAAAACCAAAACTATACAAAAGAAAGAAAAAGATCGGAGCGCCTTAAAAGTGAAAACGACCCCTCCCATATGAATTCCATGATCTTCTTCATGAAGACCTGCTGAACCCTAGAGACACCTAAAAAATGGGAGCCATTTCTGATCTAAACCCAGTGACCCTTCAGCTTCTTCATCTCACGATCTCACACAAACAGCCACCTTTCTTCATTCATTGTTGCTTCTGTTTCTTCCGATCATAACAGCTCACCGGAAAATGCCATAAACAATTTCAATACTAGTCAAAAGCCCAGCAAAATCGAGTTTGAATCACCTCTGGAACATCAGTCAAAGGGCAGCAACACCAACAATGTAATAGCTCGATTTTAGTTTGTTCAAACATTTTAAAGAAGTAGAGAAATTACAGCTTCTTCATGCGACAAAAATGCAGCAGCTGCTGCTCGTCTCCATCCTTCAAAAACTGACCTCCAACCTCTGTTGCAACCAGCTGTAGAACCAGCTCTAAGAACATGAAAGGAGTAGCCGTAGCTCAGACCGTAGCTCATCGCCGTGGAAATAGCGGCGTGTGCATGCGATTTTTTGATTCTCGTCGGACTTTCAAATCTGACTGTTTTTTTTATTTTTAATTTTCCGGCGAGTTTTGAGATTGTCCGGGTGCGGTTCTGTCCGAGGTTCCATTCGAAGTTCTAGTCATTAGCTCGTTCGAGCGTCGCGGCATGCTCGCTTGTATACGTAGCAGACTCGTCAATAAAGGTTGATAGTTCTTCATTCTCCTTTACTGTGTTTAGCTCACTTTATTACTCTTTCGTGTTGCTCTATTTATTCTCTGAATTATAGCATGATAAAGTTAATTGGGTCATATTAATTATTGATGTTGATGAGTTACATTGTTTCATTTGTGTTAAAGGTAGCTAGATCTTAATAGGTTAACGTTTTGTTTCATTAGTATGTTATCTTTCTCGTTGGTAAAATGTTATGGTAAAGCTAAGATCCGTTGTTTCTTTTTGTTGGAATTTCTTTGGTATTAATGGGTTTGAGATTAGCTGTTAGATGAAACTGCTTCAACAAAGTCGGCGTTAGTCCGTTAATTTGACCTGCAAGTTTTAATTTCATATGTATGTGTGCCCGTGAATGGTGACAAAGTTATGATTTTCATATGTAATTCTAATTTTATATGTACACGTTCGCGTGACATAATTTTGATTCTAAAAATAAGTCGAAATATGCGTTCGCGCAACTTGCAACAAACTTTCCAAATAATAGAATGAGTTTTCAAAGACTACTAAGTAATTTAGTTCATCTAGTCCGAGGTGCACCATGACGAACAAAAATCTCAATGGCATGGCCCTCGTTCAATTAATCTTCTTTGCCCTTAGAAATTGAGGCATGCCATTTAGAGAATTTTCATGGCCCTCGCAAAGCTAACAACGCGTAGTTGCCTTAGGCCCGTTACTTAAATAATATTACTTTTCTAAACTCGGGTGTGCATTTCATGCGACCCAAATCCAAATCCCAAAACTTTGAGTAAAATGTGTCGAGGATTCGGGCGCATTTCATGTGACGTGATCCAAAAATATATTTTAAACGACGTTCAATTTATAAAATTTTTTAATTAAAAGTGGTAAATAATTCTAACAAATGCACATAGGTTTGAACATGTTATAAAAATTAGATTTTAAGCAAAATATAACAGTTGAGCGACCGTGCTAGAACCACGGAACTCGGGAGTGCCTAACACCTTCTCCCGGGTTAACAGAATTCCTTACTCGAATCTCTGGTTCGCGACTGTTAAACAGAGTCAAATGCTTTCCTCGATTCGAGATTCAAACCGGTGACTTGGGACATCATAAATCTTCCAAGTGGCGACTCTAATTTTTAACAAAATGAATCCCATTTCGGTTGTCCTTAAATTGGAAACCCCCCCCCCCCCTTTTTTATACCTTTCACGGGGTGTAGCGGAAAAAGGAGGTGTGACAGCTCTGGCGACTTTGTTGGGGATACGAACCCAGAATTTCGGGTTCAGGGTTCAAGAATTCGAGCTTAGTATAATTGTTATATTTGGCTTTATCTGATTTCTTCTACATGTTCCATGCTGTATGTGCTAAATTTTTTACCGTTTTGATATTTATTGAAATTGTATATAAACTGCCATGAATCCCTTCCTCTCTCTGAGTCTTCTACATCATGGAGAAGGGTGCACTTCGTGTAGCTTCTCTTCTGTTTAGAGTCTTTCCCAATTTAGAACGAGGTTTGAATAAGTTGCAAAGCCGGCGGAGCTTCTGTATCCCCGGTACGCTGCCTCCCCCTCGGCTCGAGTTGTCCGCTCGGGTAAGCCAGGTCTAGACCAATAAACCTAGGGTTTAAACCTAGAAGAACATAACCTCATGCCGGATCCCTAGTAGGACGCTTATTTGCATCATGTGCATTTGACTTAGGGGACTCAACACAGGGGTTGGGTCCGTCTAGGACAGGTAACCTGAATTGAATTGACCATCCTGATGCATCTTACGTGCTACTTGCGCATTTCTTTGCTCGGCTTTGTATGTTGACCGGCTTGTATATAATGAGTGAAAAATTATGAAAAACAGGAGTGTTAGGACTAAGTGAGGATAACCTTTTGTTTGAAAAAAACCAATACCCAAATAGTACCAAAATGCTGCCGGATTTTTGAAAAATGAAAAAGAAGAAAAAGAAAAATTTGAAAAATAGGAAGAAAATTGTTGTTCAAAGATATACATTTGATTTTGGCAAATCTGTCCGAACTACGCTGGTTTGATTCTCACCGGGTGTGAGATACGTAGGCAACCCTTATCGGGTCCAACCACCCCTTTTGCAAAAATAGCCAAAAAATACCAAAATTTTAATTTTTATCCAATAAGTCGCGTGACGCCATTCTTGTTTAAAAATAAGACGAATGTCCCCAAACGGGCACCGGAAGGCTGTTTTTGCAAGAACAGCCACCCTGAGTCGTTTTTAAACGGTTTGCGGCACGACATTAAAACCACCCTTTCAGAAGTGCCAAAGGGCCGTATTTGCAAAATCGAGTCTTTGTTTTCTTAAATAAAACTTTTGAAAAATAGACACTTTGCTCTTTAAGTTAAAATAAGTCATTACATGGCCAGTTTTCTTTAAATAGTCACAGTTGGCATTGAAACCTTTTCAGTCTTGCGCAGGCCCATGACGATGCCGAGTGATGCCCCGTGGAATCCAGGATTTGAAGATTTGATGTGTCCCTAGTCATCGAGTATGTATTTTATTTTTAAGTCTGTTTTGTAATTTTTCCCTTTTAGAAAAACAAATAGTCTACTATCTCTTGTAATCGGCGTCTATTAATGAAGATTTGAAAAAAAATCCCAAAATTTATCTCTTTATTTTTTATTTAAATTGCAAGAACTACGCTTGTTCTGATTCATGCGGGGTCATGATACGTAGGCAATATCCATAAGATTCGACCATAACCAAAAGAAAAAGGAAAAGAAAAAGAAAAAAAAGAGAGGAAAAACCAATAAAAGGCAAAAAGAAAAGAAAATAGCAGAACAAGAAGAAAGAAAGAAAGGAAAAATCGAGAAAGAGAGAAAATAGGAACAAGAGAAGACAAAGGCAAGAGTGAAAAGAAGAAAAACGAAAAGAAGGAAAAAGAATAAAAACAGAGGAAGAGAAAGTTTGCAATTGAAAATAAGGAAAAGGCCGGGATGACGCATGTCATCGGTCCAAAGCTGTTACTAATACGTTAAATACCTTAACGCTAACGCGATGGTTTCATTTTGTCATGCCATTCCAGAAAGGTGGTTGGTTTGTGGTTTTAAAGTGGTAACCCTTCTTTACAACACAAGGCAATGGCAAACAACAATAGAACAGAGTTGGTTGATACCGGTGCCCGACATCAGTTGGTTGAACGGGATAACGGGTTGGCTGAAGAGGTGCAGATGTTAAGACAACACATGGCGGACATGTACTAGGCCTGGATGATTGGGAAGGCACCACCCCCGCCACCACCGATTTTTACAGATGCTGCCCTTACCCAAGCTCCAAACACAATGCAAAATGATCCTCCATATTCTCTAGATACACCCGCTTATCACAATTTTCCCAACTACCCTAATAACTCCACCACTCATCCTCCAGTTACATCTCCCCGAAATTACTCTCCTGTCATATCCATTACCCCAAACAATGAATGCCCATTCAAAGCTCACAATGTCCAATATCACCCCCCAGAGGTTGCCCGCAAGGTCCTCGATTCATACAAGAAAAGCTCCCAGGATAAGAAACTTCATGCTAGAAATGAAAGGGTTACGGGAAGAGAAGGGTGAAATGGGGTACCCAGGAAGTTGAAAAGCATAGAACAGTCCTTCAGGGACAAGCAAATAATGGAAGTGTCAGGGCAGCATACCCGCAGGGTTCAAAGTACCAAATTTTAACTTGTACGATGGGCGTGGAGATCCGGTGGACCACCTGAGGGCCTATTGCAACGAAATGAGGATCGTTGGAGAGAAAGATGACGTGATGATGGCATATTTTGGTGAAAGCCTAACTGGGGCAGCCTTGGACTGGCATACCCGTCAAGATATTGATAATTGGCTTACATTGGGTGACATGGCTCAAGATTTTGTCCGATACTTTCAATGCAAATAGAGTGTTACCTTAGATCGCTCCTCGCTATCTAAAATGGAAAAAGAGGCTGGAGGAAAGCTTTAATGAGTTTGGGCTCAGATGGAGGGAGCTAGTTGCTCGAGTCAGTCCCCCGATCAGCGAAGAAGAAGAAATGGTTAAGCTTTTTCTACAGGCCCAGGGACCTACCTACTACAGTCATTTGATCCTGGCCCTGGGAAAGCCTTTCAATGATGTGTTAAAAATGGGGGAGCAAGTAGAAGAAGGAATCAAGTCAGGCAAAATCGTGAGCTGTTCGAAAGCCATTCAGAATGTACCAGTAAGCTTGGTCGGAAGAAAGAGGAACAGAAAAGACGATCCGATAGGTTTTATTGAACAACACTCCCAGCCTCGACACCGACCCCGTGAACATCCCCAAACTCTGCATAAGCCACCTCAGTATTATCCGTTGAACAACACCCGACCATCTGTCCAACTACCAGGTCACTCCCTAGAGCGAGCACTAGCATCCAAAATTCACGTGTGCCTTCACAGCATTTTCAAGCATCCAAAAATCCTAGAAAACTGAGGCATGGAGGGAAACAGAGGAAAAAATATAATTTCATGCCCATCGAAGAATCCTGCACAAATTTGTTTGAAAAGTTAAAGCATTCTGGCCTGATTGTGCCGCTCCTCGGCTATACTCCAGACCCATATGCAAAAAGCTTTGATCCTGCTGTGCGGTGCATGTACCACTCCAATGTCCAGAGGCATAGTATTGAAGATTGTCGCTCTTTGAAAAGGGAAATAGAAAGAATGATTCAAGAAAGGGTAGTTGTGGTCAATGACACTGGCAGGGAGCATGCAAATCCTCTTGGGAACTTGTTGATTAAAGTTGATAATGGTCTTGGCAATATTGATGCAAAACTCAGTGGCTAAGATACCGTGCTTGGTAATTGGAAAGACGCTCCATTTCTTGATCAACCGGAGTGGAGTTTTTGGTGGTTTATTTTGTTGTCATTTCTGTTATCCGGGTTATTTCAGGGTTGTAATCCAGATATTTTCTTGTGACTCAACCCCTTAAATCCTTTCATTTTGCCTGCTTTTTTTAGTCATAGTAACTCGTTTAGTGCTGTCTAGGTTTGTTCCAGGGTTTTAACCCTAGTCTAGTTTGCTTGTCTTGTTGTTCGAAGCGTTTCATCGGCTGTCTGGTGCAATTTCATGTTTTCTATTATTTCTAGCCATTTTCTTTTGTTTAGTTCTCTTTTATTTCTACAATTATTTTCATGTTGGTTCTAGTGACATAACATGCATGCATAATTCTCAGCCTGTTTTTAAAAGTCAGTTTAGTAATGAAGCAATGAAACAATGTTGAAGATGATGAGGATACTTGAGGGAAATAAGTAAGAGCATTTTGAGACCACTTCGAGCCCAAATTGTGTGAAACTGGGGCAGATAGAACATAAAGAAATACTGTTGAAATGCATCATGCCACATCTGTTTGAAGCCAAAGGCAAGTTTGCCCCAAGTTTACAAGGACCATTCGTGGTACCAAGGTTGTTGTCCAATGGTGCTGGGTAATTGAAAAATGTAGAAGACAAATGTGTGGGTATGGTTAATTCTGGTGCAATCAAAAGATGTTACATATGTTTTCCTCAGTTTGTTTAATTGTGTAGTTTGCACTTGGCATGTTTTGAAGATTGGAATGACGAAGGCGTTTTGTTCTGCTATCTAAACACTTTATCCTTTATTACCCCCTTTGAGCCTTATTTATTTTCTTTCATACCCCTCTTTTAGAATCAATGACAGAAATCGTAAACACAAGCATGGAAAGTAAGTGGAGAAACAAGAGAAAACAGTAAAATAGAAAAGAAAAAGAAAAGAAAAGAAAAGAAAAGAAAAGGAAAAAGAAGAGAAAGAGGAAGAAATAAAAAGAAAAGTCACAACAATAAAGTAATCTCTATGACCTGAACTACGTTTGACTTGATCTCGAAAGGGTACGTAGGCAGCCTCTCTCTGAGGTTCAGTCACACCCAAATAAAAGTCCGAAAGTCCCTGAAAAGGAACTAGGGCAGAAGTTGTGGTTGTTGTGAGAAATCTGATTCCGAAAGTTGTAATGCTAAACCCACATTGAATTGTTTTTGAGCCTTTGATACCCTTCTTTCTATCCCTGTCCAAAAGCCTGCATTACGGTCCAAAGAAAGACCTTCTGATCAGTCTTCAAGAAATGTCGAGTCAAGCGAGCAGAGGAGAATCATATCAGGGGAAACACTCCAGTCCAAACGAAGGAAATAAAGAATGAAATAGTCTTGTTGATGAGACCCCCACGGGTGCCGCGAGGCAATGAAAGCTGAGAGAAATGAAAATGAGAGAGTCTTATTGGTGAAAACCTTCACGGGCACCATAAGGCAATGGTGAGTTGAGAGAAAAAAACAAAATGAGAGAGGCTTGATGGTGAAAACCCAACGGGCGCCACAAGTCGAATAAGGATTGTGAATCAGATCAGGTAAGTAGAGCATTGAAGCTCAGTTTCACGGTGAAAAGGTACAACAAGAGCTGAACATCAGATTTGCTAAACAGAGTAGGCTGCAGGTGCATGTCAAGGTTGCTAGAGTCGGTATCCACATCTGATGGTTCGCTACTCTGTAGGTTTCTTGTTAGGAATCGTCTCTTTCCATTATCCTTTACTCTGCTCCTCCCACCTCATTTTACTTCGTCTTCCCGGGTTGGTTGTTCAAAACAAGTGAGAAATAACTTCAAAATCTACCACCAATTTTCCAATTGCACAAAACAGAATCTGTTTAGCACATCAAAGTGTCATAAGTCCGGAATGAACAACAAGCGCACTGAGCTGGTAATAATCAACATGCTTTGGGATTCATTTGAAATGCAAAGGCTTGGTATATATCAATTCATGGACAATGCAACAGAATGAATGAGGGCTAGAGTGAACGGATCAAAGGTATTTTTTGTGATAAGATTGAGAAAAATGATGGTAAACCAGTGACAAGCAAGATCTTCCAAGAAGAAATCAAATTTATCATGGCTAGCGATGGAGCAATAGACCTCGAGGCCAGAGCCAGTGGTTTGAATCAAGAAAGAACATCATGCACGCTGAGTTTGGTAACAACTAATATGCTTTGGGGATCATGTGAAACACAAAGGTTGGTAAATGTCAGTTCAGGAGCAATACAACAAATAGAAGGTATGGGGTTTGAACGGAGAAGAGGTATATTCTGTGTTAAGGGTGATGAAGGAAGTGGTTAGTCAAGGAACGAGCAAGGTCTTTGAATGGAAATCAGTTGTCATGACAAATAAAGGAGCAACGGACCTCAAGGCCGAGGCCAGTGGTTAAGTCAAGAAAGAACAGCATACGTACGGAGTGGGGGAAATGGACGTGCTTTGGGATTCATGTGAGACACAAAGGTTGGGGAGGCGTCAGTTCATGCAATACAACAAATAGAAGATATTGGGTCCGAATGGAGAAAAGGTATTTTATGTGATGGGGATGACATAGAAAAGGGTTAGTCCATAAACAATCAAGGTCTTCGAGTGGAAATGAATCATCATAGGAAGCGAAGGAGCAATCTCCCTCAAAGTTCAAAGCCACAAACCAACCACCACATTTAAACTAACAAGATTTTTCTTTGATTGAAACAGAGGCAGAAATTTTGTTTGTTTCGGGGAAACCCACCGCAAGAAAGGTAGTCACCAGACAAGTTTGACGGTAAGTTCTCAGGACCCTCCTGGAAAATGGGACTTAGTTTAAATTTCAAAACAATCATGAGTAGAATAATTTAGCATAAATGTACACCAAAAGGAATATAAGTTGGTTTCAAAGTTTGCACATTTAAGATAGGATTCAATTAGGAGTTTTTAGGACCCTCATGGATAATGGGATGTAGTTTCAAGGTCTGCTTAGATAACAAGATATAGTGGAAACTGTTTTTATACCTTAGGTTAAAACTGTTTTTAATTAGAATTTTGCAGGACCCTCATGGATAATGGGAAGTAGTTAAGACCTCTTAGATAACAAATGTAGTGGGAGTGATACCTTTAGAAGATATAACTTAGGTTCGTAATTGATAGGAGTTATCAGGACCCTCATGGATAATGGGATTTAGCTTTCAAATTCTTCGTGATATTTGGCAACACGATTCAATTAACACAAACAGATGTACCCAGGTTCCAAACTGGGGTAAAAAAATTTCTTTTGTTGTAATGGCAGGCGCCCACCTGGATAACAAGGGAATACTTTTCAAGTTTCGGAAATCAGGCGCCCACCTGGATAACAAGGGAATACATTTCAAGTTTTGGCAATCAGGCGCCCACCTGGATAACCAGGAAATACATTTCAAGTTTTGGAAATCAGGCGCCCACCTGGATAACAAGGGAATATATTTCAATTTTTGGCAATCAGGCGCCCACCTGGATAATAAAGGAATGCATTCCAAGTTCAGCAATCAGGCGCCCACCTGGAGAACAAGGGAATACATTGGCAATCAGGCACCCACCTGGAGAACAAGGGGAATACATTTCAAGCTCAGCAATTAGGCGCCCACCTGGAGAACAAGGGAATAGATTTCAAGTTCAGCAATCAGGCCCCCACCTGGAGAACAAGGGAGTATAATTCAAGTTTTATCTTTCAAGTTCTTATTGATATTTGATAGCATGATTTAGCCTTACACTCACATCTGTGCCCAGCCACCAAACTGGGGCAGAAAATGTTATTTGTTTGTCTATTTTGTTGAAATCAGGCGCCCACCTGGAGAACAAGGGAATACATTTCAAGCTCAGCAATCAGGCGCCCACCTGGATAACAAGGGAATACATTTCAAGTTTTGGCAATCAGGCGCCCACCTGGATAACAATGGAATACATTTCATGTTTTGGCAATCAGGCGCCCACCTAGATAACAAGAGAATATATTTCAAGTTTTGGCAATCAGGCGCCCACCTGGATAATAAGGGAATACATTTGAAGTTCAGCAATCAGACGCCCACCTGGAGAACAAGGGAATAAATTTCAAGTTTGGCAATCAAGCGATTGCGCCCACCTGGAGAACAAGGGAATACATTTCAAGCTCAGCAGTCAGGCGCACACCTGGAGAACAAGGGAATATATTTCAAGTTCAGCAATAAGGCGCCCACCTAGAGAACAAGGGAGTATAATTCAAGTTTTATCTTTCAAGTTCTTATTGATATTTGATAACATGATTTAGTTTTACACTCACATCTGTGCCCAGCCGCCAAACTGGGGCAGAAAATGTTCTTTGTTTGTCTATTTTGTTAAAATCAGGCACCTACCTGGATAACAAGGGAATACATTTCTAGTTCAGCATTCAGGAGCTCGCCTGGAGAACAGAGGCATTTATTGCAAGTTTAGGCAATCAGGAGCCCGCCTGGAGAACAAAGGCATACATTTCAAGTTTTAGCACTCATGAGCCCGCCTGGAGACAGAGGCATATATTTCAAATTTTAGCAGTCAGGAGCCCGCCTGGAGAACATAGGCATATATTTCAAATTTTAGCAGTCAGGAGCCTGCCTGGAGAACAGAGGCATATATTTCAAGTTTTTAGCAGTTAGGAGCCTGCCTGAAGAACAGAGGCATATATTTCAAGTTTTAGCGGTCAAGCATCACTCCGAGAAAGGGCAAAACACTTCAGAGTGCAATTCAAGTTAGCAACAAAAGAGGCTTGCAAAAAGAATGCGAGTCAATAGTCTGAGATGATGAGTGGAAGTTAGTCACAATCCAAAATAACAAAAGAAAAGGAGAAAAAAAAGAAGGAAAAAGTGAATCCAAATGCAGCAGTAGAGAAAGATGTGAATTGCTTAAGAAATGATTGGAGTCACAAGCATGGTGTGGTGTCCGGGTTTGGTCCGAAAAGCCGAGGAAGAATGAATTAGCACCTGCAACTAGCAAGCATCAAGGTTCAGATCCAAAGTCTGCATGAAGAACCATTCAAGACTCAAGATCAAGCTTCAGAAGACTTATAGATAGGAATCTTATAACTCATAGTTGACAGGCTTAGCTAGTCTTTTTTATGTTTTGATTTTTAATGTAATAGCAGGACCGCGAATCGGAACCTCGGTAGAATGACACCTTGACCAGCTCTTCACCTCGGCATACTCTACCATATCACTCACTTCTGAACTACACTGACCTGATTCTTTTATAGCCAAGGATATGTAGGCAATCTTTGAAGCAAGGTTCGGTCAGACAGTTTTTCAAAAAGTGCTACTCATGGAGTTTCAAATGGGCAAAAATCCCTCACAGTGCTCACTTTATCTTTGCCCGAAAACTCTTTATGTTTCCGAGCAAAGAGGGGCAGCTGTAAGCACGTGATTTTTGCCCTACATGAAGATAACTCCTAAAAATAGATCAAAATATTTTTTATTGATTTTTTAGGAATTTTCCTTTATTTAGTCGCATTTCATGTATTCTAATATATTAAAATCAAAATAATAAATACCAAAAAATATCTTTCATAGCATTTAATTTTTATCGGAAAGTCATTTGATTTTCATAAAAATTAAAAAAAAAAAATTCATTTTTACACCTTTTCCTTTGGTTGATTTTTCTCTTTTAATTTAGGATTAAGTAGCTTTTATAATTTTCATAATTAGTATAATTCTAGATAATTTAGGTTTTTAATTCTAGACTTTTTAATTAAAAAAGAAGATAAAAAGAAATTGGGAATAAAAAATTGGAAGAACCTTCCCAAAAAATATTTCCCCCCAAAACACTTCTCCTCATATGAGACCTCCCCCAAAATTATTTTCCCAAAAAAAAACTACTTTCCCTCCAAAATTTTCCCACACATAAAACCTTCCCCCAAAACTACTCCCCCATATAACACCCTACCCTACACACTCTATAAAACTAAAACTACACAAAAGAAAGAAAAAGATCGGAGCGCCGTAACAGTGAAAACGACCCCTCCCATATGAATTCCATGATCTTCTTCATGAAGACCTGATGAACCCTAGAGACACCTAAAAAACGGGAGCCATTTCTATTCTAAACCCAGTGACCCTTCAGCTTCTTCATCTCACGATCTCACACAACCAGCCACCTTCCTTCATTCATTGTTGCTTCTGTTTCTTCCGTTCATAACAGCTCACCGGAAAATTCCATAAACTACTCAATACTAGTCAAAAGCCCAGCAAAATCGAGTTTGAATCACCTCTGGAACATCAGTCAAAGGGCAACAAAACCAGCAATGTAATAGCTCGATTTTAGTTTGTTCAAACAGTTCAAAGAAGCAGTGAAATTACAGCTGCTTCATGCAACAAAAATGCAGCAGCTGCTTCTCGTCTCCTTCCTTCAAAAACTGACCTCTAACCTCCGTTGCAACCAGCTGTAGAACCAGCTCTAAGAACGTGAAAAGAGTAGCCGTAGCTCAGACCGTAGCTTGTCGCTATGGAAATAGCGGCGTGTGCATGCGATTTTCTGATTCTCGTCGGACTTTCAGATCCGACTGTTTTTTTATTTTTAATTTTTCAGCGAGTTTCGAGATTGTCCGGGTGCGGTTATGTCCGAGGTTGCGTTTAAAGTTCCAATCATTAGCTCGTTTGAGCGTCGCGGAATGCTTGCTTGTATACGTAGCAGACTCGTCAATAAAGGTTCATAGTTCTTCATTCTCCTTTACTGTGTTTAGCTCACTTTATTACTCTTTTGTGTTGCTCTATTTATTTTCTGAATTATAGCATGATAAAGCTAATTGGGTCATATTAATTGTTTATGTTGATGAGTTACGTTGTTTCATTTGTGTTGAAGCTAGCTAGATCTTAATAGGTTAACATTTTATTTCATTAGTATGTTATCTTTCTCGTTGGTAAAATGTTATGGTAAAGCTAAGCTCTGTTGTTTCTTTTTGTTAGATATTTCTTTGGTATTAATGGGTTTGAGATTAGCTGTTAGATGAAATTGCTTCAATAAATGGGCACTCTGTTAGTCCGTTAATTTGACCTGCAAGTTTTAATTTCATATATATGTGTGCTTGTGCATGGTGCCAAAGTTATGATTTTCATATGTAATTCTAATTTTATATGTACACGTTCGTGTGACATAATTTTGATTCTAAAAATAAATCGAAATATATGTTTGCGCAACTTCCAACAAACTTTCCTAATAATAGAATGAGTTTTCATAGACTACTAAGTAATTTAGTTCATCTAGTCTGAGGTGCGCCATGACGAACAAAAAATCTCAATGGCATGGCCCTCGTTTAATTAATCTTGTTTGCCCTTAGAAATCGAGGCGTGCCATTTAGCGATTTTTTCATGGCCCTCGCAAAGCTAACAACGCGTAGTTGCCTTAGGCCCGTTACTTAAATAATATTACTTTCCTAAACTCGGGTGTGTATTTCATGCGACCCAAATCTAAATCCCAAAATGTTGAATAAAATATGTCGAGGATCCGGGCGCATTTTATGTGACGTGATCCAAAAATATATTTTAAACGACGTTTTATTTCTTAAAAAATTTAATTCAAAGCGGTAAATAATTCTAACAAATGCACATAGGTTTGAACATGTTTTAAAAATCAGATTTTAAATGAAATATAAAAGTTGAGCGACCGTACTAGAACCACGAAATTCGGGAGTGCCTAACACCTTCTCCCGGGTTAACACAAATCCTTACTCGAATCTCTGGTTCGCGACTGTTAAACAGAGTCAAACCCTTTCCTCGACTCGAGATTCAAACCGGTGACTTGGGACACCATAAATCTTCCAAGTGGCGACTCTGATTATTAACAAAATGAATCCTGTTTCGATTTTCCTTAAATATGAAAAACTCCCCTTTATTATACCCTTCATGGGGTGTAGCGAAAAAAGGAGATGTGACACTCCCTATTTATAGTTACACATAGGGAGCAATGTCCTACAATTAAGCTCATCTTTTATGAAAATTATGATGGACGTTGAGGAACGTATAACTGTGGGCAGTGAATGTCATATCCTCTGTAACGAATCATGCATTTCATGTTGCAGAATATTCTTTATTGAAGGATACCGAATGGCTGCATTTATATTGTCTTTATGAGTATCATTCTCTCTGATTACAAGCGAGATCATTGCCTTCAGGTGTAGCTATCTTTTGTCTTCGGTTCCATGTGTCGCTTTCTCATGGGATCACTAATGTGAACATATTTTTACCCATACAAATGGGATATCAGTTAGTGAAAAAGACAACTATATGTGTGCAGTTTAACATACACTATTATTTTTCAGTTAGAGACTGATTTTAGCAATGGATCAATAAGTATATTCAATTGTTGTGCAAAACATGAAAAATAATTATTATGCATAACATCTTCTATACATTTGGATTCATTGTTAACAAAAGGGCCAAATACATACAAAGCCACCTAAACTTGTCTAGAATTTTCACTTGATACTTAAACTAAACCTATGACCTATGGGATACCTAATCTTAGCTGAAACCGTGTCTACACGAGAAGCTGACATGCAGATGGTGTGTTTATCACTCTCATTGAGTGCATGAACAATTTTATTTTAAGCTACAATACATTCTTTTGCTGAAAATTACAAAATTCTCTCTTCTTCTTCTTCCTGCCATCCTGTTCTTTCTTCTATATTTAAACCAAATTGACAACCATTTTTCCAGTCATTCTGCACAACAATTCACTTGTAACCCATTTTTTTTTCCATTTTGCTTTGTCACTCTATATTAAAACTAACAAAATCTGTTGTTTACTAATGAAAGTTAGTGATTAACATAAGCGGCCTAGGAAGAATTCCTTAATAATCACATTTCTAAGGCAATTTGACATTTCGCATGGCTTATTATTGATTGAGCTTGGAGAGATTAAACACAAAGGAGAAAAAGACATATAGCAATCTAGCAGACCATAGAAATCAAGAGAGAAGCTGGAACGATGGTGATGTGGTCACCTGGCTAATCAAAGAGACATAGAAAGCAACTTTAACGAAAAAAATGAAGGCTGCCATAGCATTTTGAAGGACCCATCTGATTCATCGTGGTATCTCTCTCCCGCCAAAAAAAAGGACTTCTTCTTCATCATCATATTCAATCGACAATGAAAGACCATTTCCAATCAACTCCTCATTTATCTAGCATTTGTGTTTTTCCTTTTAGTGTTTGACTTTTTAAATTTGTTGTCATGTATTTTTTTTCATTGGTTGTGTTTGCCATATTAATAGCAAGTGATATTCACACACTGAAGTAGTTGGTTTATAATTTTCGAATTTGTACTGAATAGATACAATTTGAGCATAGATCAAGTGTTCAATATGTCATACGCTTTGTTTAGGTGTCTAATTGAATCTTTGGACAAGTTTAGGGGGTTGTCTATGAATTTGGACAATCCTTTTTGATATTTTCCTTCTTGTTTTTCAGCTTCCTTCTTTGACTCCTCGGTCATGGGTTATTTTCTTTTGTTGCATCCGGTGTTCGAAACCAATTTGTCAGACTAATTCGAATTCGTAGGCACTATGAGGGTATCAAAGCTCCCTACCAAAGAGGACTAATTCAGCCTTGAGTTAGATACTTGCAATAGTTTGAACTTCTAACGAGTGCCTAAATGATGCCATTCGAGTATTTTTTTCTAGGTCAAAGTATTTGTTCTCATATTTGTAAAATACAAACTTGAGAATTTCTATCACAGTATTCTCAAATATCTTGATAAACTTATTAATCACACCTTATTTTCATGTAATCCTCATAACTTGTCATGACCTTAAATTTCATCGAGGACGTAATGACGCCTAACACCGCTTGCTAGGCAAGCCAATAATAAATATACAGAAATAAACTCCAACAATAGTCTTAAATAGTCTCAATAGAGGAATCGCATAAATAACTGAAGTCAATAAAATGATACTACCGAAATTCACCCAGAAATCCGGTGTTACTGAATGCATGAACTATATATAATACTAAATACAAAGTCCGAATAGTAATAACATGATATAAAGAGGGGACTTCACGGCCTGCCGACGAAACAACAGGGATAGCTCAAAATCTCCGTAAAAAACCAAATACGACTAACTAGAAACCACCACAATCAGGAATACCTAGATCTGCACATAAAGCTCAAAGTATAGTATAAGTACAACCGACTCCATGTATTCAATAAGTAGCAAGCCTAACCTCTGGCTGAAAACAGTGACGAGCTTAGCAAGGTCCAATACTTAAATTTTCAATTTCCAACAACAACAATAACAACATAATAAAGGCAAAAAGGAAAATCAACTCAAGTAATATTAAGTTTATCCTTGTCACAATAAAAAGGAGAAATACAGACTATTTTCAAGTATATCAGTCAAGGTATCAATTTTTCCGCAAAACTCACCTAAACATGAATTTATCAAAGTAAATTGTGATTTCAAGCTCTAAAAATAAAATAGAGAAAAAAAGTACCAATAATTATGCAAAAAATACAGCTCTATGCTTGCATGACAAGTATACATGCAAAAAAAAAAAAACATCACAGTTAATCATAAAGAACCAACACAGTTATAATTTGTGGCACAAGTACCCTTCAATCATACTTTCAGCACACTCACTGTGCCTGACAAACATATCCCTGAATCATCACACAAACACACATTCAACACTGTACGGGTGCGTGACATAAAGCCCCGACTAAGCACATATAAAGTTCTTGCACTCACATGTTATTACCTGACTCCAGATGGGCGGATACTAGCCCAAGCATTGATCATATCAAATATCAATGATCATATCAAATATCAATGATCAATATCACTCAGCCCAATATGGGGCATAGACGCAAGCACCAGCTCACAGCTAATATCAACCCGACTCTTTGGCTCAAGATTGATGACATCCAAATCCATTACTAAAAATTAATGGACACGATCGCATGTAATATAATTTATGCAACTATGAGTTGGGGTCAAATCCCACAGAGAATAATATGTAGGCGATTAGGAATGTAAGAGAATTATCACTTGTTATGCAATGCCAAACACTTATAAATATTTTGAGAAAATATTATAACTAAATGTAAAAATGTAAACTAACCTAGAAAGCAAGTAAAATGATCAATGGATACAATTATGGATGCATTGGAAATTACACTCAAGTAACGATCCAATGCATTTTATGATTTTACAACTATGAGCGAGTTTATTTCAATTAGCCACGGGTAATAATTATTTATTAGCTTCTTCCAAAGATTAACATGACTTACCAATTGAATTATCCCTAAAGCAATTAGGAGATTAAGTACACCCGATTATGGCTACAAGTAGTTCAATCCTATCCCTAGGTAGAATCTACAAAATGAGAGTTAAAACCTTAAGTTCTTGTTAATTAATCTTTCCCAACCCCAAATAATCTTTCCCAATATTAATTCAAAGTTAATTGCTAAGTCCTAGGGTTAGTTAATACCTTTAAAAATGTTAAATAACAAGAATAATTGAAGAAATAATAACTCACTTGATGAAAGATAAAATATCATTCAATACAAAAGCACAACAAGTTATTAAATTCACACTTTAAATATGATTATTTCCATAAGCAAGATACAAATGTTGGACAAAATACTATACACTAAGATAGTCAATAGAAAGTAAGGAAATGACGAAATGAACATAAATGGGTACAAAATTCTCAACCAAAAGCTTCAAATCTTCAAGATCAAAGTGTGTGTGCAAACCCTAACGTCCAACCTTATTCTCTCTAGTCTTAGAGATTGAAAATAAGCCAAAGATTTGTTTCCCATAGACTAAATCGTGTATTTGTGGATTTGGAATTGAGAAAATATGAAATGTCATTCCAGTACATTTCTGATGCCCGTTGACTGCACCTACGGACGAATCCTCGCAGGCGCGGCTTCGCTGACGCGGATACCATAGCGCAAATACAGAAATTTGAAGAGACTTCTGACTTCACAGATTCGGGCTCTCAAGCACACATGCGGAATGCAGAAGCAGTTATTTGACTCGCAAATGTAGTCCTAAGCATATAACCTCAGCTCTGCAGAAGCGGGCAACTTCTCGCAGATGCGAGGTCGCTTCTGCGACCAACTTTCCACGGATGCGGAATCCTTGAAGAGTTTTGCATTTTTTCAACCCTTTTTTGCTCAATTACACTTTAATTGAATTCAAATCACTTCATGGTATCATTTACCTAAAAATCTGATAATACACACTACAAACGACCTCTATTATAGTTAAAGAACACAAAAACTAAAGAAAAGAGACTAGAATGAGTGGTAAAATCACCACTCATCAACACCCCCAACTTAAAGCTTTTGCTTGTCCTCAAGCAAATCAAAGCCATAAATTCAATGACGCTCTACCATTTAAAGCACAACTAGTATTACTATCATTTACAAATCACATTCTCCGAATAAGCACCATTCTTATGGATTTGGTTTATACTAATAATTAGGCTCAAGCATGTGAGTCTTAACCAAATGACTCCTTCATTTAAAAACAACTTCAAGAAATGTAAAGGATTTTCAAAGTAATAAAGTGACAACAAAAATCCTCAAGAAGTGACTTAAAAGCATTAGTCTACTACATATGCTCCATTTACTCATTTCCGGATACAACAATGTTATCAATCCATCCTAATCCATGTTCCCTCACAAGAAAAAAAGTCCCCAAAATCATGATATTCAGAACAATAACACAAGGGACAAATGCACAAAGACGCTCAATCTCAACAAAGAATTTCAAATGTTACAAAATATCATGCCATAAGCTTGCCCTTATTTTAATTTGCCGCCTATTCAAGAACATTTGGTTGGAGAACCCATAAGGATTTTTTAGGCATGTAATGGGAAATGGTAGGATAAACATTTGGGATACAAGTGACTACACCCTTCTTGAACAATACTCACATTTGTCTTTCTTTTTGCATAGCTTCTTTTTAAAACACATAGCCTTTATTGGCATCTAGTTACCAATATAGAACCACGTTGAAGTACCTCTCTAATTTTCTCAAGACTCCATATTTATATATACAATTTTTTTTATATAACTACTTTTTTTTGGAGCTTGAGTAATTATACCTCAAGATATAACCTTACCTATTTCCACTTTGGCACCAACACCCCCAACTTAGGCTTTTAGCCTCATTCCCTATATTCAAGGAGGGACAGGTTTAAAAGATGGAATTATTTCACAAAAGAGTAAAAGTTTGTAATGAGGTGGCCAAAGAAAAAGGTTAAAGGCTCAAATGGGGTAAGTTAGCGATAATATTTGTGCAATGGTAGGCTTGAAAGGCTAAAGAGGTTTTTCAAAAATCGCAAAGAATGCCTAAGGTCACCTCACCAACCAAACATAACTAACATTAGCATTGAAAGACCAACCGGGCAAGTCCTATATGATATAAGTAAACACAAGAAGTATTTCTAACAATAACTAACACAAATGGCACATGAAGTAGTCAAGACAGATCAATTTCACACTTTTTTAATAAGAGCATTTAGAGCAATATCATGCCAACTAGTGGGCAAAGAGTCCCTAAAAGAGCCAAAAAGTTATCACAAAAATTATTCCTTCCCATGCACTTACTTTTTCAATTTAAACCCAAAATCTGGAGGGGTATTCTTAATTCACATTTCACATGCAAGAGACAAATTCTATTAGTACCAAATAATCCAAAAGCATCCACATAACAAAACAAGACTAATTCCCTTAAGAAAGTCATCACACCGTCCATCATAGGGAAAAGTCACCCAGTTCAACACAAAAATATTCTTTGGGAAAGAACCGTAGCATAAAGAAAAATCAAGGAAATACTACTAAAGAAATAAAAATAAAATAATGAAAACTACTAAAGAAAATAATTAACAAAAACTACAAAAGAATATATAAAGGAAGAAAGAAAAAAAATATAAACTAAAACAACTGAAGTGACTAATCTGCATATATATAACTACTCACAACTACACTCGGCAAGAGCACATGATAAGCAATATCAAAATAAGCCCGACAAGGAAACAAAATATCCATACAACAGAATAAGCCCGACAAGGGCAAAAGTCAAAAGTCAAAGTAGCAATATATAAACAAAATGTACTCCCTAAAACCACCCCAACTAACAACATTGCAGTCTCCTCACTGCACAATATCAAAACAAAATATAAGTAGTTTGATGGTCTCCCTGAGGTCTGCATCAGACTAGCAAACTGCGGGAGGAAGGCTAATCACTATTGTGCAGAACTCACAGCTCATCATCATCAGTCTCATCATCATCATCACCAGCAGCATTTGATAAAAAAGAATACTCTTCTCTATCATCATCTTCCGCAACTAGTATCTTCCTGTCTGGCTGCCCCAATTGAAGATGGCCTTTATGCCTCTCCACATCTTGATCATAAATTTTGCCTTCTTCTTGTTCTTCACCTTCTCTTTCTGGAAGTCTGACTGAAGGTCTACATGCTCTTTGGCCAAGTTGCCATAAGCTGTCTCAAGTCTGCCAACTGATGCTGCTATCTTCTCTTGAGACTTTGCCTATCTTTTCTGTGCATCTAAGTAGCTCCTTATGTCTTCTTTGGAGAAGTACTCGGGCCCAGGCTGGAAGGCTGAGGGCCCACTAGGGAGCTGTGACACTAACTCCCGGATGGATGCAAGCTGGGAGTTTAGCACCCTAAATGGTCCCTCAGGTGAAGCTTCCTGTGAGGATGACTTTGGATCGGCAACAGTAGTGGTGACTTTCCTTTTCTTGCTTTTTACTGGACTCCCCTCGTCCATTACTCTCAATGTATGAAAGGGTTTATTGACTGCCAACCAATGATCGGTGCTACGCACCTCAACCTCTACCTGTCTGCACAACTCTGTGATCAGTGAAAGGAACATCAACCCTGCATCGTTGTCCAACAAATACTCTCTCAACTCCCTTAGGGTATAGTAACCAGCATTCACAGGAATGCTGTCTAGAATACATGCAATGATCAAGGCTCATGTATAGGAGATATCTGAAACATTTCCCCAAAGGTGACACACTATTGCAGAGGATGTAGAGCCATATTTTTGCTTCAGCTATAAAGTCAATTGACTTCAAACCCTTTCTCTTATTTCCCCATTTTGCTCTCATGCCTGCATGGTAGAGTTTAGAGACAAGCCATTCTCCATTGTCGCACTGATCCTTTTCTCGCATTGGCTCAAGAGGATAGTGAGGAATCCTGAGTATGTCATTAATCTGCTCCATGCCAAACCTCACTATTTTTCCTCTAATGATGAGTTGTGGGTCGGCAAAGTTCGTGCGCTTAAGATTTGCGTAGAATTCGCGTACCCATTATTCATTGGCTTTGGACAGAGTAGGAATGAAACATGACCATCTGGAGGCTTGGAGACGGGCATAGAATTCTGGGAGCCACTCGGCCAATTTATCCTCGACAATCCCGTTTTCAAACATTATCTTTTTGGTGATAAGGTTGTCATAATATCGGCATTGACAATCAGTCGACATGAAGCGTGAGTTATCAAACGGTTCATCAGCCTCCTCTTCAATTTCATGATGTAGCGGAGCATTTTCGTTCATGTTTGGGTCCATTTTAGCTCAAAGTACCTTCACGAAATCAAAACATCATTATTCGGGCAGTAGAGTCATGTTAAGCAATCTAAAACAATGCAATTAAGCGAAAGAATTAGGTTGAACGGGCCTGGGAAGCTCCAGTTGCAAAGCTACTGGAATTTGGAAATCTGCCCAGTTTCCGCACCCGCAGAAAGACCATTACAGGTGCAGTCCTGCATCTGCAGGGTTCCCTCCGCTTCTGCGGTTTTTCCCAATTTGCCGAAATTCGCACTTGCGGAATAGTCAACGTAGGTGTGGGGCTGCATCTGCGACACATTTTCCGCTTCTGCGATATTCGCCAAAGGGTTCTACCACCTAGAATTTTTCAACTTTTTCAATTCTTAAACCTGATTTTGGCACCTAATTTATACTCAAGACTTCTAATTGGTGCAATGCAACAACCTATGACTCTATTAAGACTGATTTTGTGGTACTTAACATACAATTTTCTTTTGGACAATTTATCAAACACACTACATGCTGTGAGAGTTGATGCTATTTTTACACAAATTTGGTTATTTTATTTCCCAACAATTTGTTCTTCTTCTTTAGCAGCACACACAAGCCTACTCTCAACCAATTTCCCTCACTTCCTAAAACTAATAACGATTAAACAGAAAATAGAAAGAGAAAGAAAATGGGACTGTAGCAAAAAGAGCTTCCATAATTGAAGAAGAAGAATAAAAAGAAAAAAAAAGCAAAAATGAGGATTAGATGAGAGCCAAGTTACCTATGTGGTCTTGTGCTTGAGAAATTTGAGTGAGATCAGTTGTGTGAGGAACAATAGTATGACAGAGGAGAGAGAATTATGGGTTTTGGGGGAAAAAGTTTAGAACATACCTGATAAAATGAGGGTTCAATTGATTAATGTTTCCCGATTTTTGCACATGCGGTTATTTTTAAACTTCTGCATCAAATGGACTGCATCTCCGAAAGATGCGCATCTATGGCTGGAAAATCGCTTCAACGGTAGCGCACCTGTGTGAATTTTCTTCATGTGTGGTTACAATAGGTTCCAGTGACCAATTCTGGGCAGCTACTGTATTGTGCCATTCCAACATCCCAAACTCCTTAATTCAACTCCAAAAAAATTGGAAGATTAGTCAATAATAATATTCTTAGCTATTCTAAAATATTTTGAAAAACAATGGGTTTCTCCCACCAAGCACCGCATTTAACGTCGTGGCACGACGCGAATCAACTTTATCACTTTTCTCGCCACTTGGACGATAAGAATTGGACACCCAACTTGGAATCAAGGTTGTGACCATGGGCGGTGGGGGGTGGTAAATAGATGATCAAGCCAAGCCTTAATTTCTTCATTTTTTACTTTTTTTCTTTCATGTGAGGAATATTATTTTGTCTTCTTGTTCCCTCAAATTTTAAGATGTATGGCCTTTATCTTTCCTCCTCGCAATCCCTCATTAACTCGTGTAGTTCAATTCCCATATCACCACACAATTCCAATGTTGAAAAATGCTTGGAATGTGACATCAAACCTCCAAATTGCAATTCTTCCCAGATTTTGACATCCTCTTTTTCCCCCTGGATTAGAGTCAATCTCAACCATATTTTCATTCACACCGGTTGACTCTAATTTCATATTTTTCTTGGCATAACTAGCACTCATAGAGTCAGTTGGCGGATGTTCAATTCTTGATTCCTCAAAGTAAAGCTCACTTTCTTTCTCGCAGTCGGAATCTGCTTGACTTCTTTCCACACTCTCAAGTTGGTGGGCATAGTGAGCCTCAACCAATATTCTCATTTTATCTTCCAAAGTGCGGATGTGTTCATCATTTTGAGTCAAGACTAGTTTTAAGTCCTCGAGTGCAAAGTTGTACTTCTCCTCATTTTCAAGAATGGTCTCCAACATGAGCATCATCTTCTCATTTTGAGCATTTGAGAGTTCTTCTTGGTTTTGATCAAGTGCCAAGGAAGGATTTTTGGCTTCCATATCTAAGGAAAATTCTTGGCTATCATTAACTTCCGTGGCTTTTAGGACCTCTAAAGCTTCAAGCATTTCTCCCATTTGTGAGTGCAACTTTTCAAACGGCAAGTCATTTTGGAGACTATTTTCCAAAAGCTCCTCCAAGGCACTTTTCTCTTTGTTTCCTCCTTCAAGTAGGCATTCTAACATGAGCTTGAACTCTCCATTTTGAACATGCTAAACTTCTTCCATTTCCATAGCCCTATCATTTTCATCACAAATAGTAGAATCATCATAGCGGGGGCTTGAGGAAGTGAAGGATAAATAAGCACAATGCTTCCAATGACCATTTTGACGACCACGCTTATCACAAATACTCCACTTATGGGTTTGAGATTGTGCGCACAATCTGCCCCCAGGAGAATTTAAATAATTTTTCCACGAGGTAGTCGTTCACAATAAGGACAAGGGTCATCAAAGTATGAACAACTGCCATACGACCAATTTTCATTAAATGATGCCATTTTCAAAAAATAAGAAAATAAAAAAGTAACAAACAAGAAAATTAGACCAAAGTAAGAAAAATAATTACACAAATATTCACAAGTTTGGAACAGAGCACTTATGCTTATTTCTCAAACAACCTAAGTTACGCCAAATTGTTCCCTAGCAATGACGCAAATCATGATGACGTCCAAATACACTACTAAAAAGTAAATGGACACGGTCGTATGCAATATAATTTACTCGACTATGAGTCGGGGTCGAATCCCACAGAGAACAATATGTAGGCGATTAAGAATGTAAGAGAATTATCACTTGTTATGCAATGCCAAACACTTAGAAATGTTTTGAGAAATATTATATCTAAATGTGGAAATGTAAACTAACTTAGAAAGCAAGTAAAATAATCTGTGGATACAATTATGGATGCATTGGGAATTACACTCAAGTAACGATCCAATGTATTTCATGATTTTACAACTATGAGCGAGTTTATTTCAATTAGCCACGGGTAATAATTATTTATTAGCTTCTTCCAAAGACTAACAAGACTTCCCAATTGAATTATCCCTAAAAAAATTAGGAGATTAAGCACACCCGATTATGGCTACAAGTAGTTCAATCCTATCCCTAGGTAGAATCTATAAAATGAGGGTTAAAACCTCAAGTTCTTGTTAATTAATCTTTCCCAAAATTAATTCAAAGTTAATTGGTGAGTCCTAGGGTTAGCTAATCCCTTTGGAAACATTAAAGAACAAGAATAATTAAAGAAATAATAACTCACTTCATAAAAGATAAAAAATCATTCAATACATAAGCACAACAAGGTATTTAATCCCCACTTTAAATATGATTATTTCCATAAGCAAGATTCAAGTGTTGAATAAAATACTACACACTTAAATATTCAATAAAAAGAAAGGAAAGGATGAAATGAACATAAACGGGTAAGAAATTCTCAACCAAAAGCTTCAAATCTTCAAGACCAAAATGTGTGTGCAAACCCTAGCTTCCAACTTTGTTCTCTCTAGTCATATAGACTGAAAATAAGACAAAAATCTGTTTCCTATAGGCTAGGTCATGTATTTGTGGGTTTGGAATTGAGAAAATATGAAATGTCATTCCCGTCCAGTTCTGATGCCTGTTGACCGCACATGCGGAAGAATCCTCGTAGGTGTGGCTCCGCAGACGCGGATGACATAGCATAGATGCGGAAATTATAAGAGACTTCTGACTCCGAAGATGCGGGCTCTCAAATGCAGCTGCAGAAGGTAGCAGCGGTTATTTGACTCACAGATGCGGTCACAAGCAAATAGCCTTAGCTCCAAAGAAGCGGGCAACTTCTCGCGGATGCGAGGTCACTTCTGCAACCAAGCTTCTGCGGATTTGGAATCCCTGAAGAGTTTTGCATTTTTTTCAACCCTTTTTTGCTCAATTCCACTTCAATTGAATTCAAATCACTTCATGGCGTCATTTACCTGAAAATCTAACAATATACACCATAAATAACCTCATATTATAGTTAAAGGACATAAAAACTAAAGAAAAGAGACTAGAATGAGTGGTAAAATCACTACTCATCAAAGATCAGTCATCAATCTGCTCAAGTCTCAATATTCTCACATCTTACAGTACCATAATCACAATACCACATAAAATGTACCAACGTGCCACAACTCAGCTCAAAATCACACATACAAGGACATGAAAAACAAGTGAGATAACATATAAAGAGTGCACAGAGACAATGATATAACACGCGAGTATATTATTATGACAGAAAAGTATGACTACGGCTAAGACAAATAACTTAACTTAGCAATAATAGCCCTATCATGTCTCAAACAGATAAGAAATAACCTAGATATTATTTTTATTATGGATAATAGCTCACGTACTCAAACGAGTGGAGAATACAGTATCAAAGAGGTATGATAGCAAAACAAGGCATATAATAGCCTAAGTGTACTTGGATCATGAATAATTATGGTGCACACGCATACGCTCTCCACCTCACACGTGCGTCACCCCCAACATATAGCTAACAACTTGGCCTACGGGAAAATACACTCAAGCCAAGATTAGGCAAGATACTTACCTTAAATACATGAGAATCAATACTCTAAAAATATGTTGCCTCTCGAACTGACCTCTAAATGGGTCAAATCTAGCAAAAGACAACTCAACAATGTCAAACAAGGCTATAGGAAACAATTCCAATCAATAAAGCTTCAATCTTTATTCAATTTCCAAAAAATCAACAAAAGTAAACCGGGGCCCACATGGTCAAAAACTAAATCAAGGCCACAACCCCACAAGTCCAAATATATGATAAGATTCTAAAATCGAGTCCAAATTGACTCCCCAAACCTCAATATCCGCTCTCTTAAGTTGTAGAAACAATCCCAAAATTTTCCTCAAAATTTCATATTTTATGTGTTAATAATTCATGTAGATTCTTGAAATAATACAAAAAACAGTTAAAAATTACTTACTCCAAAGTCTTGTATGAAAGTCTCCTTCAAAAAACGCCCATCTTCAAGTATTTGGTTGAAAATATGAGAGAATGGGCTAAAATCCCAAAATAAAAGACTTAAGTATTCTGCCTAGCGACATCTTTCCCGGATGCGGGCCAACACTCGCGTACGCGAAGCACAAATATGCTAAAAACTACTAATCCTTCTTGAAAAACGTAGAACGTACATCGCGAAAGTGAAGCATAGGCTCCCAGAATTATGCAAATGCAACCTCCATCAAGTGATCGCGAAAGCTAATTCCTAGCCTGCCTCCCACGCTCCATGAACGCTACCACTGTAGTGTGAACTCGAATGCCATTGACCATACACACCGCAAACACAATCATCTTACCGCGATTGTGAAGAACAAATCAGAGCTACTATAAAATAACCCTCCACGATCGCGGGACATGCTCCGCGATCTCGAAGTACACCAGCTACCATCAGAAAATCTACAACCTCAAACATGCTTTGGGTGGTCCGAAACTCACCCGAGCCACCTGGGACCCTGTCCAATCATACCAACATGTTTTCAAATACAACACGAACCTATCTAAAGGCTCCAAACACATACGATACCATCACATCTACGAATTAAAGTTCAAACCACAATTTGAACTTTTCTTAAGTTCAAGAACTTCCAAATATCAAACCAAGCATCCGATTCAAGCCTAACACAGGATTCCATCCAAACATTGCACACAAGTCCTAAATTACAAAACAATGTATTCCATGTTTCAGAATCACAATCTGAATACGTTATTATCAAAGTCAACCCCTAGACAATCTTATGAACTTTTCAAACCTTTCAAACTTCCAACATTCGGCAATTAGATAAAAAATATCCTAGGAAATGCCAAATCTAAAGTTAGACATACGCTTAAGTTCAAAATCACCATGCAAACCTATTGGAACCATCAAGCACCAATCCAGAATCGTTTACACAAATTTCAAATCTTGGTCAACTCTTATAACTTAAGCTTCCAACAGTAGAACTAAGTGTTCTAATTCACTCCAAAACCTTCTCGAAACCAATCCAACCATCCCCGTAAGTTACAAAATAACAAACAAGAATATGTGAAGTATCAAATAGGGCAAATTAGGCTCAAATACATAAAAATACCAGCCAGGTCGTTACATTCTCCCCTCTTCAGCAAACATTCATCTTTGAGTGGGTTTAAATCATAATTTGGATGTAAAAACAAAATTAGGGTATCCTTATATCAAGTTTGGTCTCCCAAGTTGCCTCCTCGATCGACTGAACTCTCCACTAGACTTCACTAATGCAATATCTTTAGGCCTCAACTTTCAAACCTACCTATTCAAAATAGGCACCAACTCTTGTTCACAAGCTAGTTTATCATCCAGCTGCACTGAGTTGAACTCCAACACATATGCATGATCCTCACAATACGTCCAAAGCATGGATACATGAAACACCGGGCGAACTCGGGCCACCTCACCAACTCTCTCTAATACCTCAAATGGACCAATATAGCAAGGGTTAAACTTGCCCCTTTTCCTAAATCTCACTAAGCCATTTATAGGCAAAACTCAAAGAACCTTCTCACCTTCCATGAAAGCTACATCACGAACTTTCCTATCCACATGAATCATTTTTTTGGGATGTGGTGTATGTAGCCACTACCAAATCAACATCACCTTCTTCACAGCATCATGAACCAAATTTTGTGCCTAATAACCTAGCCTCACAAGGCTCTAATCAACCAACCGAAGACCGACATTGCCTCCCATATAAGTTCTCATATGGAGCCATCTAGATGCTTGAATGATCATTGTTATTGTATGAAAACTCCTCCAATAGACGAAATTAATCCCACTAGCCTCCAAAATCAATAACACAGGCCCTAAACATATCCTCCAAAATTTGAATAGTTCGCTCGGACTGCCCGTCCATCTGAGGGTGAAACGCAGTGCTATCACGCCCCAAAATCGTGGAACGTGACCGGTGCTCAACCGAGTAAACCCAACTGAGCAAGCCTGTTAGATTTCATTCTACCTAAACTAGTTCATGAATAAAGAGGGAATGTTATCCTACTTTATCAAAACATTAGGGAATCTTTCATTAGCAACTTTCACTTCATTTCCGTTAATTACTTCATTCTTAGTGTTCAAAATATTACATGTTTACAAGCATAATGAAAAGCATGCTTGTCAAATACTAACATTTCTAGTCTTGACTCCCAATATCAACCATCACCCACAAACAGTCTGTGGAGCCTCTACATACAATAGAAGAGTAATAGGGAAATGCCGACAATAAGGCTCTAGCTATACCTCAAAACGTGATGAGAAAATGAACAAAAGATACATGACATGACCCCGAGATAGAGTGGTGCTCACCAAGTCTGCTGGGAAGAGAATACCGCTATCACTGACCGATGCCGCTCGCTGTGGAACCACCTATATCATTAAACGATACAGCACCCCTGGCAAAAAGGGCGTTAGCGCCGTCGAATAGAACTAGTATATAAGGCTAAAAGTCTTCTTTCAGAATAGAATAACCATACAAGCAAGAAACCATGTAACAGTAAGCCAAAACCTAAAACATACAAGGATCCAATTTGAAACATATAAGTCTTCTAGTTTACGAAAATAACATATAATTTTTGGTGAGGAGATCATTAACACCGATATGAGTTATACCACCGTCTTTGTTACATAGAGTCTGATCACGAACCGATTAGCTAGGTCGTCCCTTTGGGGACATGTACCGCACTTACAATTTCTAGTTTTTATTCCTATCACAATGCCACCATGTGTGGGGCATGGTGTCCGATCACGGCCCGATCGGCTAAGCTGCCTTCTCACATATGCCGTGTGGGTTGGCGTTACCAATTTACAAATGTTACCAAGTTCATCCCAATTAAGGGGAATAACAACTATCCACCCCTACACCGGTACGTGTAGTTTGAGGTATGAGCCTTATGACCCACCCTTCCTCGGTTTTGCTAATGATACTCCCAAAACATTTTTGATTTAATTGGACATTGCACACAATTGTAGTATCAATACAAGTATACAAATATAGCATAATACAACTATGCTTACCTCGATATCTTTCACATTTTATAGTTTTTATTAATGTTCTCAATTTCTCTTGACAACAATATTTCTTTAGCCCTTTGGGCCTTTCACAAGGTTCATCTTTTTCATGGCACGAAGGCCGCATTTTTATTTTTCCACATTTTCATCTCCTTTATTTCCAAGGATCATCAACCAATATAAATGTACCAAATATTTTGGGAATCATATATTTTTGAGTTCATTAGTAATGGAAACATCAAATTCAAGGGATTCTTCCCAAAGAGGGACATGGCAACCAACAATTGAAATACGCATTGGAGTTATAAGCAAGCAATCACCTCAATTATCCTTGAATTATTATTTTCCAAACATCTTTATAGTTTATCAACAAATAGACACATTCAATCAAGGCATTTAGTACACATAAGAGCAGCTTGGAGCATTAAACAGATCAAATTTTTCTCACCAATTAGTATACTAACCTTCATTTAAAATGTGACTCAAGGCTATACCACTTTTGTAGACAAACCACACTTAAAATTACAAAAACAATATGGAATTCACTTCCAAGAGAGAAAGTTTAGCCTACATACCTCGATTGAGCTTTCCTTAAGTCCTACTATACTCCGAGACTCTTAGCAACGTCAATCTCTTGGGAACATGACAAATTGAACCACAAATTAGAGAGGTGATCATAGTTCTAGCTCATTTGAGCATATTTTCAAATACTAAGTGTGCATTATGCTTTTAAAACCTGTTTGTGAAAGATCCTACCACCCCCATCCCATCCTTAGCTCAAGACCTCACCAAATACTTTAAGAACTCATGCATGCAAGATATCACCTCCCATTGTCTTGGATTTCCCTTCTAATGGTCTATCCTAGTTATATCTAGTAATTAAGAGCTTGGATTATAGAACCTTACCCTTTAGGAAGAAGACCTAGGTGCCTTTCTTGGAAAATCTTCAAGGTTTAAGCAATATCTTAGGAGGAATGATGATGAAGAACCCCTTCTCCCTCTAGGACCCTCTCTCTCTATCTAAATGTATCCCAAAATAGGCATAGGGTCGGGTAAGAAAATTAGAAATTAGGAGTCCCGACACAAATCCGCGATCGTATATGCGGCTAGCAAAAGGGACCGCAAAATTGCTTCAAAAACCTGAGCAAACAGCCCAAGTATGCGACAGGAATGCGGTCTGCATACCTGTTCTGCAGTCGAATAATGCACCGCAGAACTTCCCCTTGCAAAATTCCAAGGGGATTGTGCGATGACTATGCGAACCGCATATTGATTATGTGAACGCATAGTTGGCCGCATAGTTGACCTCAAAATTAACCATCAAACTGCTTCACTTTGTGGCGACTATGCGGTCCGCATAGCTATTATGCGACCGCATAATGGACCGCAGAAATGCGCTCTTCTGAAAAACATTATTCCTTAACTTTTAATGCATAGATCATTCCAAAGGGTTCAAATCGCGGCGAGCAACCTCGCCGCGAAGAATTTTACAAATTTCTAAGATGTATATTTACCTTGGCACTACGAGCTTTCAGATTTTGAGTAGAAGTTTTCACGGGCCTTACAAGTACTCAACTCAACCTGCTGCCCAACTCACACTAAATAAATCTCCAGAAGTGCGAAGTAAATTGAGTTCCTCGATTTGAGATGATAGACACATGCACTTCATGTAAAGGGACAATCTCTCTGATATGATCTTTGCCAACTGCTCCAAAGTTTAGGACGTAATCACTCGAAAAAAAGACAGAGACCTGGTCAGTCTGTCCACAATGACCAAATAACGTCGAATCATCTCAAATTCCGTGGAAGTCCTACCACAAAGTCCATGGTAATGCACTCCCAGTTTCACTCCGGCATCTCTAACCACTGAAGCAAACCACCCGGTCTCTGATGCTCATACTTGTCCTACTGACAATTCAAACACCGCAAAACATATCTGACAATGTTCTTCTTCATCCTCCGCCAACAATAATGTTGTTTCAAATCACAATACATTTTCGTAGTACCTCGACGAATAGAATACCAGGAACTATGAGCCTCCTCAAGAATTTTCCCTCAAACCATCTACATTAGGAACACAAATCCGACCTTGAAGTCTCAATACACCATCCTCATCAATATTCACCTCCTTAGAACTACCTTGCTACACCATGTTCTTAAGGACAAGAATATGGGGATTGTCATACTGACGAGTCTTTATGCACTCGAACAAGGATTATTGCACAACAACACAAATGAGAACGCTGCTAGGCTGAGAAATGTCTAATGTCACCAATTTGTTAGCCAAAGCCTGAACATCCAGAGCCAAAGGTTACTCCATAGCTAGAATAAATGCCAAATTCTCCATACTCTCCACCTTCCTGCTTAAGGAATCCTCCACCATATTTGCCTTCTGATAACTAGGTATTTTATCCTATTATTTTCTCTCTTTTGCTTGGGTTTTGGGTCGAAAATGCATAAACGAATTACCAAAAACTGACTTAATGTGCTGGTTCGCAGGGGTTGGTAAAAAAAGAGGCAAAGAAGCCATAATAAACTCATGAAGGAGTCAAACTTGCACAAATCCAAGGTTGGGACTGGAGCACTGACAACGGAAGAAAAGAGTGGCCGTGTAAGGACTCCCGTTGAGGCATCCGCTATTACGTGGTCTGTGAAAGTGAGGTTCAGAGAGGTTGTTTCTGAGCTCAAGAATCAATGCTGACCACGTGGCAAAAGTGCGGCTGCGAAATCTGTGACGCGGTCATGGATGGATTTTTGATGTGAGCTTGAATCAAGGATCAAAGACTCTACATTTTTTACTTATGTAAAGAATGCGGTCCGCGTCTATTTCTCACACGGACGCGGTTAAAAATGTGTTGTACGTGAATTCAAGCTCTACCTAAGGCCAGTTATGAAGAAAGATGGACCGCGCTCATTATTACGTGGATGGGATAGATCAAGCGCAGACACGGTTAGAATTACACGTCCGTGAAGTCTCTGTAGGGACATTTTTGTCCCGAAAGTTTATATTAGTATAAATTGACCTTTCTAACATTTTTAGGTTAAGCTTTGTTAGAGTGAACACGTGAATGACAGGTTTTTACCTTTTAGAGTAAAATTAGAGTACATTTATCTTCAATCCATAGATTTTCATCTTGTATTTGAATATTATGGCTTATATTTCTTCTTCATTTTTTATTTCTGCTATTATTATAAGTAGCTAGACCCCATATCTAGGGTTGTGACCCAACCCTAGTGTGGTTATTTAATGGTTCTTGAATTTTAGGGCTTAATTATTTATGGATTAGTGATATCTAGCTTAATTCATACTTTAATTGTAGAATTGATTGTTGCAAACACTGATTCGTGCCTTGGTGACTTACACTCTTCTAGAGAAAGAGGGACTAAGTCTAGAAAAATTAGGCGAACAAGGAATTAGGGTGAATTCAAGAGATTGATAGCCCCAATTAAAGGGTTCAACCTAGAGATAGTAATACCCGACTGGAGCCAATATCATTTGTTATGCATGAACATCCATTTGAACTTGAGAATGCCCAATCGGGTAAAGTCACTCAAACTACCGAGAGGTATAGAGTGAGCACTCATGTGTGATGGTTATATCACGATCCAAATCATAACAATCTTGTCCTGAATTCTCAATACCCATTTGATACCCACCTAGGCAAAAGTCACTACCCTAGTGCCTTTTTAGCACTTGAAAACTCCCACTAAAAATAGCGTACTTAACTTATTCTGGCATATTATGATATAGAATTAGAAGTATAATCAATCATGACCATTTTTGGAGGTGAAATTTGGAACAACACTCACATCTAGATTAGTTAGATATCTAAATCCAAATCAATTAACTTCCCATGGAAATCGATCCCGCCTTTGTTTTGTAAAACTGCATCGACCATCCTTGCCACTCGATAGTGGTACATGCTTGGAATCGATCAAATTTTGGGCACCATTGCCGGGGAGATAGATGGTTTTAGCTATCTATCTAACTATTTGTGTGTTTTGTTTTTGTTTCCTTCTGATTAACTAATTTGTTTGAGAAATTGCTTTTAGGTACAAAATGTCTCTTAACCATGATGCTACCAAAAATTTGCCATAGGGGGAGGGGGTAGATGATGATAATGTGGATAAGATTCAACCCGAACCACAAGCACAAAGTAGTGGCCGACCGCCTCATGATAATATTCCAAACCCTCCCCCAACCTCCAACAAGGGCAATACACTGGACATTGCCCAACGAAGGATACGCAAGTGCAATAGTCCCGCCCCGGATTAGGCGGGGAAACTTCCAAATAACCAACGTTATGCTTATACTCTTGGAACATAGGGGTTTCTTCATCGGAGCTCCATGTCAAAATGCCTACAAGCATCTCAAGGGTTTTGTTGATACATGATGGGGGAGGAAGCAAACTAACGTTTCTAAGGACGCGCTGCGATTAAGGCTTTTCCCATTCTCTATAGGGGAAGGCTTTGGATTAGCTCGAGAGGTTGCCCAACCATTCCATCACCACTTGAGATTAGTTGGCCGAGAGATTCATAGCAAAGTTCTTCTCGCCGGGACATATGGCGACACTGAGAGATGATATCCTTACCTTTAAACAAGAGCCAAATGAGCCGCTTCATGAGATTTGGGAAAGGTATCGGAAGATGGTTAAATAATGTCCGTACAATGACATGAACGAAGTCATGATCCAACAAATATTCTACCGTGGCATCAACACTACCAACCAGTGTGTAGTTAAACAACTCACCAGGGAAACTTTATGAACACTCCTCATGATGAGGTATGTGATATACTTGATTAGATGGTGGATACTTCATCAGCATGGAAAAGTTGAGCTAATGTGCCACTTGGTGATCCCAATGTCATTCACCTACACAAAGAGCTCCATGACCACGGCCAAGCAATAGGTAAGTTTACTACAACCATGAACCAGCTGGACAAAGCTCAATTGGAACAAGTTCAAGGGCCAAAACAAGTGAATGCCATGGAAGGGGTAAATATGATGGTCAACAGGAGGAGCCAAAGAGGTTAACAAAGTCAAGGAAATCCGGATCAATATGAGCAAGGTGGTAGTAGTTACAATAGAGATGACGTGTATGATGATCAAAGTGAAGACGTTCAGTATGTGAACAACTACCAAAGACAACATGGCAATGCTCTAAATCAACAATAACAGTGGAGATCCCAAGGAAATTGGGGAAATCAAAATCAACAAGGAAATTGGAACAGTGGAAAAAACAACAACCAAAGCAACTGGGGCAACAACAATCAAAATTGGGGCAACCAAGGTAACCAAGGCAACTGGGGTGGCAATAACAACATCAATTAGGGAGGCAACAACAACCAAGGGGGTTCAGATAATAATAATTAAGGGAATCGGGAGCCGGGATTTCAAAGGCCTCTAATGTATCAATAACCAAACAACCCGGCTCCATTTCCAACTAAAGGCTCTAGCCCATCCAATAATGAGATGGGACAGATTGAGTCAATGTTTGAGAAAACGGATGAAGAAAAATGACGACTCCGATGCCTAATTGGTGTCCCATAATACTTCTATCCGCAATTTGGAGGTCCAACTTGGCCAGATTTCTCAAGCTTTGAATACTGGCCCTAAGGGGGCACTACCTAGTGACATGGTAGTAAACTCGAAGGGAGGGACCAATACGGGCCATGCTATGACGATGACTACAAGGAGTGGTAGAGGTGGTCTTGATAGTACATCTAATGCAAGAAAGGTTGTGAGTGATGATATGTTGGTGCAAAATGAAGAAGAGCAAAGCAATGATGTGCAAGTAAGTGATGAGAATGTGAATGCAGAAGTAAGAATTGACATTGATGACAATGTGGATGAGACACAATAATGTGAACCCGTCTAGGGAATACGTAGTGATAGACATACAAGAAATGGTAGTGCCCAAAGTCAAGGCTCCCTTGCCAAGGCCTATCCACCATACCCTCAAAGGCTTGCAACACAAAACAATGAGAACCAGTTCAAGAAATTTATTGATATAATGAAGAGTTTGTCGATAAATGTGCCTTTGGTGGAAGCTCTAGAACAAATGCCAGGATATGCCAAGTTTATGAAAGACTTGGCAACAAAGAAGAGATCCATGAATTGTGAAACTATAAAGATGATACATCAAGTGAGTGCCATTTTAAATTCCATGTCCCCAAAGCTAGAACACTCTGGTGCTTTTACAATCCCGTGCACTATTGGTAATGCTGATTTCACAAAAGCCTTGTGTGACTTGGGGACCATCATTAGCTTGATGACATATTCTATGTTCAAGACATTGGGGATTGGGAAACCAAGGCCCACATCCATGATGTTGTAGGTGGTGGATAGGACAATGAAGAGGCCATTGGGGATTATAGATGATGTGTCAGTGAGGGTCGACAAGTTCATACTTCCCGCAAATTTTGTGATTCTTAACTACGAGGTTGACTATGAGGTGTCGATCATATTGGGGAGACCTTTCCTAGCTACAGGGAAGGTTTTAGTTGATGTGAAAGCAAGGGAGCTCACCGTTCGGGTGGGTGATGAAAAATTTGTGTTCCATGTGCGCAAATAAATGAGGCAGCCTAAAGTGCTATGATTAATGTCCTAGACCTTTTGGAAGCTGTGTCATTGAACCATGATATGACTGAGGATGAAGGCTTGGTGGAATATGTCAATGATTTGCAAGGAATGGGTTCATACACATATGAACCTCGAAAACTTTCATTGGATCTAGAGAACCAAAAGACTCCACCAACAAATCCCTCAATCGAGGAGCCTCCCGTATTCAAGTTGAAGCCTTTGCCTTCACACCTCATGTATGAATTGTTGGGCCCTTGTTCAACTTTACCTGTTATTATTTCTTTGTGCCTAACTAACGTACAGGTAGATACTACCCTTGCAGTGCTCCAAATAAGGAAGAAGGCAATTGGGTGGACTCTAGCTGAAATTCGAGGGATAAGCCCTGCCTTTTGCATGCACAAAATAATACTTGAGGATGATGCCAAACCATCCGGGGAACATCAAAGGAGGTTGAATGAGTCCATGCAAGATGTCTTCAAGAATGAATTATCAAATGGCTTGATGCGGGGTTTGTGTACCCTATTTCAGATAGTTCATGGACCTCACCAATACAATGTGTGCCGAAGAAGGGGGATATGACTGTGGTCACAAATGAGAACAATGAATTGATCCCTGCTAGGACTGTCACCGGATGAAGGGTGTGAATGGATTACCGAAAGCTGAATAAAGTGACCTACAAAGATCATTTTCCATTGCCCTTCCTTGACCAAATATTGGATAGACTTGCCGGGCGTGCCTACAATTGATTTTTTGATAGGTACTCATGTTACAATCAGATTTTGATTGCACCGGAGGACAAAGAGAAAACAACCTTAACATGTCCGTATGGGAGCTTGGAATTCTCACGGATGCCATTTGGTTTGTGTAATACACCTTTCAGCGGTGTAAGATGGCTATATTTATGGATATGGTGGAGGACTTCCTTGATGTGTTCATGGATGATTTTAGTGTTGTGGGTGACTTCTTTAAAGAATTCTTGGGTAATCTTGACAAAGTGTTGGCCCGATGTGTTGAGACCAACTTAGTAATTAATTGGGAGAAGTGCCACTTTATGGTTGAGGGGGGTATTGTCCTTAGCCATAAGATCTCAAAGAACAATATTGAAGTGGAAAAAGCGAAGATTGAAGTGATTTCAAAACTCCTTACTCCTACTTCCGTCAAGGGAGTTAGGAGCTTTCTTGGGCATGCGGGGTTGTACCGAAGGTTCATCAAGGACTTCTCAAAAGTGGTGAATCCTTTGTGCATGTTGTTGGAAAAGGATGCAAAGTTTGTGTTTAATGGATGATTGCATGAGCTTCTTAAGTATAGTTTACTACCACTCCCATCATCAGTGCACCCAATTGGAGCTTGCCATTTGAGCTCATGTGCGATGCTAGTGATGTTGCAGTAGGAGCGGTTTTGGGACAAAGGATCAACAAGATATTTCATCCGGTCTATTATGCAAGCAAAATGATGAATAACGACCAAGTCAAAACTGTGACCGAGAAAGAGTTACTAGCCATTGTCTTTGCCATGGAAAAGTTCAGGCCATATCTCATGGGTACCAAAGTGATTGTGCACACCGATCACGCGACACTCAGTTACTTGATGACAAAAAAGGACTTTAAGGTTAGGTTGATGAGATGGGTTCTACTGCTTCAATAGTTTGACCTTGAAATTATTGATCGAAACGGGTGTGAAAATCAAGTGGCAGATCACTTGTCCAAATGAACAACTCCTCTCCATGTATTTGAATAGTCTGCCTTGGTTCGCCAATGTGGCTAACTGTCTTGTGACCGGCATTGTCCCGAGTGAGCTCTCTTCTAACCAAAGGAAGAAGCTTAAACGGGACAACTTGGATTATTACTGGGATGAGCCTTATCTCTTCAAGATTTTTAATGATGGTGTGATCCGGAGATGTGTTCCAGAAGAGGAGCAAATGAGTATTCTTGATGCTTGCCATTCCTCACCCTACGGTGGTCATCATGGTGGGGCGAGAACTGTTTCAAAGGTTCTCAACTGTGGATTTTATTGGCCTACCCTTTACAAAGATGCTGGTGAGCTTGTTAAGAGATATGATGAGTGTCAGAGAGCAAGTGGAATTTCCAAGAAGGATGAAATGCCTCTCATTGCTATTCTTGAGATTGATATTTTTGATATATGAGGCATCGACTTTATGGGTCCATTTGTGAGTTCATGTGGTAACACATACATTTTTGTTACTATGGATTACGTCTCCAAATGGGTTGAAGATGTGGCTTTGCCCAAAAATGAAGCACAGAGTGTGGTGGCTTTCTTCAAGAAAACATATTCACAAGGTTTGGCACTCTAAGGGCGATCATCAGTGATGGGGTTCTCATTTTTGTAAAAAAGCCTATGACACTTTACTCTCAAAGTATGGTGTCACTCACATGGTGTCAACTCCCTATCACCCCCAATAAAGTGGACATGTTGAGGTCTCCGATAGGGAGATCAAGAGTATTCTTTCCAAGACTATCAATGCGAACCTGACTGATTGGTCAAGGAAACTTGACGATGCTTTATGGGCCTATAGGATTGCTTACAAGACTCTAATTGGTATATCTCCGTACTGTTTGGTATTTGGGAAAGCATGCCATCTCTTGGTGGAACTAGAGCATAAGGCCATGTGGGCGCTGAAGAAGTTAAACCTTGAATGGGTTATAGCTGCAAATCTCCAGGTAGAGCAACTAAACGAACTTGATGAGTTCCGGTTTCATGCTTATCCCTGCTCGTCCTTGTATAGAAATAAGATGAAGTACTTATATGACAAATATGCCCGAAACAAGGAATTCAAAGAGGGTGACTTCGTTCTTCTATTCAACTCTCGGTTACCACTGTTTTTGCGAAAGCTCAAGTCAAAATGGAGTGGCCCTTTTGAAGTGATGCACGTTACTCCGTTTGGTAATCTTGACTTGAAAAACAAAAATGGTGAAATCATCAGAGTTAATGGGCACCGAGTGAAGCACTATCGTGACAAGTTTTATGATAGCCACGTGGTGGCACTAATCCATTTCAAGCGAATAATGGTAACATGCATCGTGCCACAACATTATATAAGGCGCTTCTTAGGAGGCAACTCATGTGTTTTTCTTTCTTTTTGATTTTCATCTTAGTTTAGGCTTTGTCTTGGACCACCTGGTTGTAAATTTTGTGTAGGAATTGTTTGTGCAGTGCAGGACTGTTGTTGGAAAAGTTTTCCTAAGTGTGGGGAATTACGCGGACCGCGCTCAAAATTTTGCGGTCAGTGAGAGCTTATCGATGGGGCACAATTTGTTAGCAGACGTGGACTTGAAAAGTCCAGAATATCAACTCTCTAAAGTTGTATTTGCGTCCGCGGTCTTTATTTCACAGTTCGTGTTGATCTTACGCGACTGCGCCCATTTTTCCGCTCTCAGCGGATATATTTCTGAAAAGGCTCTTCATCAGCTAAAAGAACGCGGACCACGGTAGAATTACGTGGCCGCATTCAGGTAAGTTGTGGGTCCCCATTTTGTTAGTATAAATAGAACATCCTTAGCACTGTTACCCTTTTCAACCCTCGAACTCTTAGAGCAATCAGGCAACTGTTCACTCTCTTTTACTTCGAACTTCAATCTCATATCATTAAGCAAGAGTTAGCTTCTACCACAAATTACACAACGGGTATGTTCAAATTTTTATATTAATTTTCTTTCTATCTTTTCTTTTATTTATTTTTACATTTTCTTTTTAATTAGGGTAAGTACATGCCAAAATCAAAATCATGCTTAATTGATGCTAAAAATTCATATGGGTACTTATTTTGCATGCCTAATGGGGGATTAGGTTGTTCAATATGCCTAGTAATTGCTTAGATTTTTGCACTAAGTGAAACCCTAGGTCTAAGATCTCATCAGTACCCGTCTGGTTTAATTTTCACGGACATAGGTCAAAACTGTGATGTCCGTGTTCATGATGTTTTGAGGCTGAATTGCTTATAAGTTCCCAGACGCGGTGATTTTTCTACGTTCCACGATTGATTTTATGTGGCCGCGTCCATAATTACGCGGTCCGCATTAATGAATTTTAGGAAGTTTGCAAAGAGGTTCCATGGCCGCATTCTCTTTCATGCGGTCCATGTTTGATGTTTTGCAGTCGCGCCCATTATTTTGTGTTCCATGAAAGTCCATCTTCAGACAGTTGGTAGTTTGATCCCAAATCTTTCGCAGCCGCATTACTTTTTATGCGGACCGCGATGGTCTTTCTGCGGTCGCGCCCATTTTTATGCGGTCCGCAGTGCCTAGTTCTGTGAAGCAGTTCTGCATTTCAAACTACAGTGTTTTAATTCACTTGAAACTTTGTTCTAAATAGGGTTCTTTGCTTGTTTGCTGCAGATAATGGCCCGATCCAGAGGTGGAAGCTATCAACCCAAAGGGAGGGCAGAAACCTACCGAGGCAAGGGAAAAGGAAGGTCCAAGTTACCACTGGCAGTACATAAGTCCATCGGGAAGATGCGAGCTGCCATCAAAGCTGCGGATAGAGCAGTGGACCACTCAGATACGAGTGAGAGTATCCCTTCCCCAGAAGCTTCGGAGAGGGACTCTGTGCCCCCTCATGTCCCACATTTCCCAGAGAAATTCCGATTGGTAGATGTACCCACCTTCTCTGCCGAGTCGTATGATGACTCAGGAGAAGATAGTAAAGATTCGCCATCATCTTCCCTGCCTGCTACAACATCAGCTTCACTAGCAGCTCCTAGTCAGTAGATAAGATGATGATGTCCCGGATGACGGGAGAGGGGGTGATACTATTGTTGAGGGTTTGAAAAGGTCAAGCAAACCGGAGGTGTGGCAACTTATATTTGTTAGTGAAAATGCCTACCACAAATTTCGGGAATGGTGGCCATAAAGGTCGCTCACCCTCGAGAGGCAATTCACAGAAAGAGATCTTCTACCCCACAATCCCAATGTGAAGAAACAATTTGATGAAAGAGTGGGGTGGAAACTTTTCACTAGCAAGATATTGATGGCCAATGAGCACTTAGTCAAAGAATTCTACGCCAATGTTTCCCACATATAAAAGGGCACCTATGAGACCAAGGTACAGAACCAGAAGATCAGATTTGACGGCAAGACAGTGAACACATATGTCAGGTTTGATGATGAGGATAAATACCTATAATTGGAGAAGGTGGCTTTAGATGAGGCAAATCGTCCATGGCTTGCGGAGGTGATAGCCATCCTCGAGACAACATCGGCTTTGCATACACCTGGGTCCAAATAGCTAGAAACACTCTAAGATTTGAAGCAAAAGAGTGGTGTGCATTTGTCTGCATCCGGCTAGATCCATCCCAGCATGACAGTGATATCCTACTCTCTCGAGAAATTGTTGTGGCTTCTCTTATGGAGGGGCACTCGATAAATGTGGTAAATCTTATGTCAAGAAACATCACCAAGTCTATCGAGAAGGATAAAAGATCATACCCCAACCCCAACTTCCTCACCATGTACTTAGAGGACCAAGAGGTAGAAGAGATGGATTTTGACACAAAAGTGAAGCAGAAAAGGCCCTTCTTTTGGTACAGCCTTCAGGGAGCAGACAACCCTAAGTCCAAAGGAAAATCCACTACCTCCACTGGCCAGTCTGAAGAGCCAAGGGTAGTGGCTATTGGCTCTGAGCCTTCCACAGCTGAAGGTCCTTCTTCTACTATACCACCTCCATCATCTGGGTTTGTCTGCGCCTTCCTCCTCAGCTTACGCTTAGACTACACTGTGGGTTAATCAAACTTTATCCAATATCAACAACTGGATGCAGGTAACTACATCAAAGCTATCTGCCTTATCCAGTGCAGTTGCAACATATGCAGCTCAAGCACAACAACAGTCACCTCCATCAGTGGAGGACTCATTAAAGTAGCTTCTGGACAATCAGAAAGCTCCTGGACAACCTACAGAAAATCCTGGAGACTTTGGATACTCATGGGAAGGTGATCAAGGAGCTGGGGAAGCAGGTCAAGAAGCTGAAAAAGACTCAAGCAACTAAGGAGGCAATGGAGAGCTTGAAGGATGATGTTGCCAAGCTCACTTCTGCCGGAGATCTTCCACTTGACCTACTCATGGAGTAGGCACCAGAGCAAGAGGCTGACAGAGAGCCTGTGAGAGGATTTGTGGTGCCCCAGTCAGAGGACTTGGAGATACAGTTGGAGGATCCAAAGGAAGCTGACCCCTTGTAGACAGAGACCACATAGGGAGTTTTCTTTACTCTCTATCCTTTCACTGATCTTATTTTTTCTTTTAGCATTGAGGAAAATGCTATGTTTTATTTGTTGGGGGGGAAGGGTGTGGTCCTATTTTGATTTGATGACTGGCATGTAATAATTATGATACTATTTTTCTTATTTTTACTTATCGTTATTTTTCACTTTCGTTATTTTTCACTTTCGTTATTTTTCACTTTTTGTATGTATATACCTTTACCATTCCATGTATGTATTCATTCTCATTTTGTGTATATTCATTTCTTTCCATTATTGTACATATTCATTTTACTTTTCGTAGTTTACTTTGTAAATTCTTGGGTTCTTTTTCCTTAATAGCTTAGCTTTTTTATTTCCTTTAGTAGCTTCTTTTTGAGTTCTTAGCTTTGTGATCAATAAGCTTTTGGTTTTCTTAATGACACGGTTCTTTCTAAAGGTGGATGTTGTGTGAACCGGGTGGCTGTTCCCGATGATGGATGGCATGACAACCTTCTTAAGGGTTTGAGTCCTTTTTTTTATTTTTATGTAAATAGTAGTATTGAATAAAAGTGTCTCAAGCAAGCTTCACTTGGGCTTAACACATTTTCCTTTGACTGTATGGTTGGAAACAAGTTGATTGGCAAAGAATAGTTCTAGTTATGACCTTTAGACTCTTGAGTTGACTGAACAATCATCGAGTGCCTTCTTGGAGCCATTTATGTTGCTCAATCTTAGCTAGGGTTGTTTTGGGCCCTCGACTCTGTTCTCTTTAACAATCCAACAACTTGTGAGGTGAGGCATTTATTTGCAAGTCCAATTCCCGTGCGAATAAGTCTAGAACTTTCTTTGAATGTTTATCTAGGAGAAATTCTAAGTGTAGCTCGACTTGAGAAATGATTATAGGCTCTCCTTTATCCAACTTGAATCTAGAAAGTATCCATAGCCCACCAAATATGATATCCCTAGTCAACCCCGTTGAGCCGAAGTCCTTGTTCTTTCAATAACCATGATACAAGCATTTATCCGTTCTATAATGACCGTCTCTTGGCACCCGATCTTTCCTTAGCATTCACAATTGGAAATAGCATAAGTTTGGAAGAGAGATGAGGAATGTGAAAGTGATAAAAGGTACAAAATTACGAAAAAGGGAAGGCAAAAGAAAAGAAAGAAAAGCCAAAAAGTCAAAAAGAAAGTGAACAAGATAGAAAAATGAAGGGATTCAATGAAAGCAATGGTGAAAGGCATGGAATGATGAGAAAAGGAGAAAAATTGATTGTCATGAACAAGAAAAAGTAACAGCGTGTCTCTCTATTTCCCATAAGGACGAAGAAAATAACTCAAAGAGTCAAGAAAGTGTGAGCCGAAATGAGAGAAGTGCTTAAGGAAAGATGAAACCTTCATAGACCGATATATCCTACCTTGATCCAAAAGCCTTCTTTACTTTTCCGTAAAAGCCTTATAGGATTTCGAGTTGAGTAAGCTTACATTACTTTCCCGTAAAAGCCTTATGTGAGAGATGAGTATGCTTATTCACAATCCTTGCTTTGAGTGCTTCAATTCTTAAGTGAGATTTGCTTATGGAGAAGTTGAGAAGAGAGAGTTTGGGTTCCACAATGACCTACATATTAGAGCAAGTTTCCTTGGTGAGTTAAGTCAACTCTTGATGCTCTTGTGACGCACTAGAACAATGGTACCCAAATGATTGTGTGTTGTTGATAATGCATTTGTATTAGGGATAATTGTTAGTCCCAATTGATGCTTGATGAAGTCACCTTAGGACAGCTAAAATTTTCCTTTCTTTTTTGTGTGGAGGTGGGAATTACTTTGTTTTCTTGAGGACAAGCAAACGTTTATGTTTGGAGAAGTTGATAACTAGGGATTTTAGCTTATTATTCGCTCTCTTTCGCTTAGGTTTTGGGTTGAAAATCCATAAATATATTCCTGAAAACTGACTTAATATGCTAGTTTGCAGGGTTCGGTAAAAAATGAGGCAAGGAAGTCATAATCAACTCATTAAGGAGTCAAACTTGCACAAATCCAAGGTTGGGCCTATAGTGCTGACAACGGTAGAAAAGAGCGATCGCATAAGGACTACTGCTCAGGCGACAGCTGTTATGCGGTCCGCGAAAGTGAGGTACAGAGAGGCTATTTTTTAGCTCAAGAATCAATACTGACCGTATAGCAAAATTGCGGCCATGAAATCTACGACGCATCCGCGGATGGATTTTCGCTGAGAGCTTGAATCAAGGATTAGAGACTCTACATTTTTGGCTTAAGTAAAGAACGAGATACGCGTCAAAATTATGCGGCCACATCTATTTCTCATGCGGACACGGTTAAAAATGTGTTGTCCACGTATTCAAGCTCTACCCAAGCCCAGCTATGAAGAAATGTGGATCGTGCTCATTATTCTGCGGCCGCGATAGATCAAGCACGGACGGGATCAGAATTACACGTCCGCAAAGTCTCCGTAGGGGAATTCTTGTTTGGGAAGTTCAACTTAGTACAAATTGAAATTTTTAGGTTAAGTTTTCTTAGAGAGAACAAGTGAATGACTTGTTTTTACTTTTTGAGTAAAATTAGAGTAGATTTATCTTCAATCTTTAGATTTTCATCTTGTATTTGAATATTATGGCTTATAATTCATCTTCATTCTTGATTTCTACTTTTATTATGAGTAGCTAGACCTCATAGCTAGGGTTGTGACCAAACCCTAGTGTGGGTATGTAATGGGTCTTGAATTTTAGGGCTTAATTGTTTATGAGTTAGTAATATTTAGCTTAATTCATGCTATAACTGTAGAATTAGTGGTTTGCAAACACTGATTCGTGCCTTGGTGACTTAGACTCTTCTAGAGAAAGAGGGACTAAGTCTAGGAAAATTAGGCCAACAAGGAATGGGGTGAATTCAAGAGACTGATAGTCCCAATTAAAGGGTTAAACCTAGATATAGTAATACCCAACTTGAGCCAATATCATTTGTTATGCATGAACACCCATTTGGGCTTGAGAAAGCCAAATTGGGTAAAGTCACTCAAACTACCGAGCGATATAGAGTGAGCACTTACGTGTGATGGTTATATCACGACCCCAATCATAACAAGCTTGCCCTGAATTCTTGATACTCGTTAGATACCCACCTAGGCAAAAGTCACTACCCTAGTGCCTTTTAACACTTGAAAACTCCCACCAAAAATAGTGTACTTAACTTATTCTAGCATATTATAATATAGAATTAGAAGTATAATCAATCATGACCATGTTTGGAGGTGCAATTTGGAACAACATGCACATCTAGATTAGTTAGATACCTAACTCCAAATAAATTAACTCCCTGTGGAAATCAATCCCGACCTTTGTTGGGTAAAACTGCATCGACCATCCTTGCCACTCGATAGTGATATGGGCTTGGAGATGATCACCTTTCCCGGGTGATATAAGATAGTAATATCATAATACTTTAGTAACTACATCCCCTTTCACTGCCTCAAGTTTAAATCCTTTTTGTTTGAATAGATGCTGAAGGCTCTGATGATCCGTATACACCTCACAAGACACTACGCATAAGTAATGCCTCCAAATCTTGAGTGCATGCTTGATATCTGGTAACTCCAAATCATGTATTTGATAGTTCTTCTCATGGGACTTTAACTAGTGTGGTGCATAAACATTCGCCCTACTATACTGTATCGACATACACTAAATGCCAACGCGTACAGCATCATAATAGATAATATACATCATTGATCATGTGGGAAATACCAAAACTGGAGCTGCAGTCAAAGCAGTCTTGAGCTTCTAAAAGCTCTCCTCACACTCGTCAAGCTATCTGAACGGAGCACCCTTCTGAGTCAACTTTGTTAATGGAGCTACTATAGATGAAAATTCCTCGACAAAACGATGATAGTAACCATCGAAACCTATGACTCTTCTGATCTCAGTAGAGGTAGAAGGTCTAGGCTAATTCTGAACATCCTCAATCATCTTCCTGAGTCAAACCAAAAATCACACTTGGAGAACTTAGAATACAACTTCTTCTCTCTCAAAGTCTGAAGCACAATCTCAAATGCTGCTCGTGATCCCCCTACTATGTGGAATACACCAACATATCATTAATAAATACAACTACAAAAGAATCCAAATAAGGCTGGAACACACTATTAATCAAATACATGAAGGCTGATGGGGCGTTAGTGAAACCAAAAGACATCACAAAAAATTCATAATTCCCATAATAATATCCTGATCTCAAATAAATCTATAAGAATACTCTGGCACCCTGAAGTTGATCAAATAAGTTATTAGTCTGTGGCAGTAGATACTTGTTCTTTATGGTAACCTTGTTCAACTGCTTGTTCTCATAGACCTATCCTTTTTCTTTACAAACAATACCGGCACACCCCAACGTGATACACTAGGCTTGATGAACCCCTTACCCAGTAACTCTTGTAGTTGCTCCTTCAATTTCTTTGAGTCAGCAGGAGCTATGCTTTACAGTGGAATAGAGATAGATTGAGTGCCTGGTCCCAATCAATATCCTTATCGGGTGGCATGCTCAGTAGGTCTACAGGAAACATATCTCGATACTCCCTCACTAATATAACTGACTCAACAGTAGGAATATCAGCACTAATATCTCTATCAAATTCTTTATACGCCATACATCCCTTCTTAGCTATCCATTGAACCTTCAAGCTAAGATCACTCTGCTAGGAGTGCAACCAAGAAAACTCTTCCATTTCAACCTTAGAAACTTCGGTATGGCCAACGTCTGGTCTTAGCGTGACAATCAAGAATAGCTTGGTATGGAGATAGCCAATCCATACCAAAATAACATCAAAATCCATCATATCTAACAATAAAAAGTCCGCCCTCGCCTCAAAACCATATATAGTGACCACACAAGACCAATAAACTTGATCCACCATAATGGAATCCCCAATCAGTTTAGATACAATCATGTGACATACCAGATAAGAAAAAAAGTAGGATGATATATGGGACTAAGTAGAGACACGATCAAACATTACATAAGCATCTTTGTGGCACATAGAAACAATAATTGTAATAACCACATCAAAAGAAACGATTTCAGCCCTCCTTGAGAATGCATATCATGTGGCCTGACCTCCACTAGACTGAGCTCTCCCTCTAGGATGACCATGTCCTGGATGATCCCTACCCCAAGATGGTTTAGTGGGTGGTGTAACAATTGGAGCATGAATCATAGTTCGACCTCCCAACTGCCTTGAATCTCTATGAAAATGAGGGCAATATTTACCAATATACCCCAAATTTCTACATTTATGGAAACCTCTGAATGAAAACCACTAGTTTGAGTTAAACCCCGTGAACCGGAATATCCACCAAAAGAACCCGGTACCTACGAACCCTGAATGGATAAAGCGCGATAAGAACTCTATGCCAGAAATGCACTGAATAAAGACTGCATAGAAGCTCCTCGACTAGTAGTGGTGCATGATAAACTGTCTTGCTGGAATGGCCTCTCCTAAATCGACCTCAGCCTCAATATAAGGCACCACTGAAGCTACCTGAATGTCGGGACCTCTTTTCCTAACCTGCATTATCTTTCTAGTCTTACCATTGATGCACTTAATGCAATGCGCTATCTTCATATCCTGGTGAAATGAACTCTGGTCACCTCTCTAGCCATAACAAGGCGAATAATGTGGTGAAGACCATCAATGAATCTCCTCACTCTCTCCTCCTTAAAGGGAATCAAAATAGTAGCATGATAGGACAACTCTGTAAACCTCATCTCATAATCAATAACTGGCATTTTACCCTACTGAAGGTGCTCAAATTTCCTCCTTATCTCCTCTCTCTTAGTGCATGGCACATACATCTCCAAGAAAATCTTAGAGAACTGAGCCCAAGTAAGAAGAGGTCATCCTGCCGGTCTTCCCATCTCATAAACCCACCTCCACCTCATAGCTGGACTTTGCATCTGAATGGCGGTGAAGTCAACTCCATTGGACTCAACTAGTCCCAAGTTGCAAATAATCTCGTGACAACAATCCAAGAACTCCTGTGCATCCTCTGAAAGTGTACCACTAAAGTGAGGAGGACGTAACTTTGTGTTTACCATGAAGATGGTAATAACAATTAAATTTGTTGATGAGACTCTAAAAATACGTGGTCTATTTTTATGCTAATTGTGAAGCAGTTGATACTATGTGTGTGAAGATTAAGGGTGAGATGCGAGCTAAAATAAACGGTAATCGAACCGAGAGATAGCCATTCGGGGCCTCGATATTGGGTCCCGAGATATCAAGGGCAATCGGGGAAGGGAAAATAGACGCAATAATGTTAAAGGAGGCTTTTTATGGCCAATAACAAGCAATAAATGTAGAACGAGTACGAAGATAATAAGATAGAGAAACAATATCAAGAAAGTGTATTAGAGAGAAAGAGAGAGAGTTATCATATATTTCATGTAGAGTCTTTAGAGCAACGTGAGACCCTTACAATATAATTAGATTCCCCTTTATATAGAAATGGGGGGGGGGAAGCTTATATGGCAAGGCATACATTAGCTTTAAAGATATGGAGATGAGACGGCTGGAAGTGACACCCCGATTAGGGCTCAAAATAGCCTGGCTAGGCTTTGTCAGACTTAGCCGCGACAAACTTAGCCGTTTTTTGGGAACTCCCATTTTTACTTTAGCCTCGACCGATATCCTCTTAAGGTCGGGTGTCGGCGGCCTCCGAGAGAGAAGACTCGAGCGCATCTTTGCAGCCTCGAGGCTTTAAGGCGATCTTTCGAAATGCCTTGATTTTGGGAAATTGGATCCTCCGATTTTGCCGTACATAGAGAGAGAAGACTCAAGCACATCTCTGAACCATCGAGGCTTCGTGGCGATCTTCCAAAATTCCTTGATGTCAAGAAATTGGACCCTCCAATTTTGCCGTATACAGATAGTCTCCGCGTTTCCTAGATCGAAGTGATAGGAAATGAATTTGATGACCAACTCTTTGAGTTCTCGGACCAATGTAATATTAGTGATGCAACCTATGACGTGAACCTTTGTGATAATCAGGAAATCCTTTGGACTTGTCTTTTCGGTGCCATTCAATGCACTGTCGATTCTCGTTCTTAAAGTGGAAATGCCACCATCGATTTGGTTTTCAAGAACGTATTGATTACGCCTGTCGATCCGTGTTTCAAAGGCATCGAAGACTGTGTGATATTCCCCTATAAATAGGGGTATTTTGGTACTATTTCTTCAGCTAAGTGTCTTCTTTCATTCATTCACCTGTTTCTCTTCACTATCTTCTCACCATCTTCTTTTATTGTTAACCGCCATGCTTGGTGTTCATGGCCCTAAGGTTCTATGGCAGCATTCTTATTAGCTACGTAGTAGCTTTTTGCCAGAGCTTCTCTATGTTGAACGAGATTATACCGTCTCGACACTGTTGCTGTTATTATTACAGTTGCTATTACTACTGTTATCGGCTCGAGGCGATGAGATAGTGGCAGCCGGTTTGTTCCAGTATGGACAGGCATTTGGATTCTACACTGCTTCACACTCTCCTACCCTGGCCTGGTATGGCACTTCATTCCTTGGGTTTTTTTTGAAGGGATAAAATGGTACAAGTGGCTGTCGAGATTGGGGGCCACCAAATCTTCAACCTTCGACTTCGGCGGGCTATGTCTTTTTTTCTGGATCTTCTGCGTCCTCCCTTTTTCCTCTTTTTCATATTTTCCCTTAGATATTATTCCAAGGGATTGAGCTAGGAACCTAGAGGAGGTGGCAGTTGAAGGTATCACCTTTGAGGATGCAAGTTCGGGGAGGTGGCGCTTTAGAGATACTGCTACCGGAGATGGACATTCGAGGGTAGACTAGGTTTTCGCTTCACATATTCCCTCTTGCTTCCTTGATTCTGTGTAGGAACCCTTTGTAGGCCTTTGTAATAATATGTAAGGACCCCTAGAGGGTCGTTGTAAGAAAATTTTCATAAATATAAAGATACTTCTTGACTTTCGCATTTGATGTTTTCCATATTCTTTTATTTTTTGCTGGGATCCTGAATGTATGCCTCTGTTGACGATTATCAATATCCAACTCGAATGCGAGTATTCTTTTTGGTTTTTGGTTGATAGAAATGGCTCCTTTTTTAGAGCGGTGTCTGAGTGAGGGTCCGCTTCGGACACTTGTAGATTTTCTTTGAACATGGCATAGATAACTTTTTAAGACGTTGTAGATAGGTCCTAGATAATGGGTTACACAGACTTAGGTGGTGCCTTGAGGTCGAGCATCTATGGGTAGAGCTCGAATTGCATGTTCCTCATCTTGGGGGGACCCTCCGAGTTTGGCTACTATCTCGAGCCCTATAATGGTGTTGGAGGTTTTCTGGAGCCTAACTCCTTTTTGATGGAGGTCTTCGAGGTTGGGTACCACCTCAGAATTGGAGATGATGGACTTGTCTTCTTAAAGCCTAGCTTCATGTCGATGGAGGTCCTCGAGGTCGGGTACCACCTCAGGGCTCGCATTCAAAGTCACAGGCCTCCTAGGGCATATCTCGGGCAGGCGAGCCGTTGCTATTTCCACGCATATATGGGGTTGCTTCCACCTATTGGGAGATCCCACCATTTTAGATATATCCTTCCATTTCGGCATTGAGCCCTTCGTTACCTTATTAGTGTTTGTGTAGGTTCCTACTTTAGTCCCTCTAGTCTTGCCATAGCTATGACTACTATTTCAGGGTTTTCCTGTCAGAGAGGGAAGAGTTCCGCTCCCTGTGCTCAACAACCGCAAGAGTCTACCTTGAAGACTATGTCTTTGATAAGAGAGGGCACCTTGAGTTGGTGAGGAGACACTGTGGATACGGAGAGGAGATAGCGCTATATGTGCTTTCCCCGTATGAGGGTATCGCTGATCTTACCGATAGGTTCCTAAATGTATATACGAACCCCTTCACACTGGGACCTCTCGATAGGGTCATGCTTGACTTTTGTGTAAAGTATCGGGTTACCTTGGCAGAGGTACACCTGTCATTTTTGTGAATATTATCGATGATAAGGTTTTTCATGGAGAAGGAGGCACTTGAATTCACGCTCAGCCATCTTGTCAGGCTGTACCGGCCCTTTCACCATCGAGGTCCGCTAACCTTGCAGTGTCTTTTATCCATACCTTTTGTTGTTAATGATGATGAAGGAGCAGATTGGGAGTGGGTTAGTTGGTTCGTCCGGATCCGGACAACTGATGTTATCCCTGCGGAGCTTATTCCATTCCCTGAATAATGGAACTATACGCATGAGTGGAGTGTCCTGTTCTTCCTCAGATTTGTTCATGTTGAAAGCTAGTCTTGTAATCGTGTTTCCTTCTTTTCTGTAGCAATTTCATAGCCACGAGGCGATGTCCCTGATCTGCCTGATTGGGTACGGAATCTGGTGACCCACTCGACTTGCGACGAGCGTAGGCGGCGAGCTGTGTCTGGGGTAGATGCGAAGAAAAGCGTCATGGTGCGAGTGTATATTGCTTTTCCCTTTTCCCTTGTTTATTTGGAGAGACATTCTTCCCTTTTTATGTGTTAATCTTGCTATTGTAGGTATCAGATAGCCACCGAAGACAAGGTTATGCCCCTCTGGAGAGGAGTAGGGGCTGTTGGATTTCGGGCCGAAGGATGTCAATAATACGCTGGAAATGTACTTGTAGGGTGATGGTGGTCATGTCAAGGTGAAACGGGGTCGGTCCTCTAAGATAGAAATATCACCCGAGTTTGTTGTGCCCGAGGTTTCTGGTTCTAATAATATGGCTCCTCCGAGTGATCGTGTTTCAAACGGGGTTGATTCTTCTGGGGCTGAGGGTGCTAGATCAACAGATATGTTCTCGGCCTTCGAGGAAGTCTTCCGACTTCACTTTAAGGTGAGCTTCGTCATAGGCCTCCCGAATCTGCATCTTCCCTTTCTTACTGGGTTTTTCATTTTGTAGGCTTTTGATAGGCTTAGGTTTGAGCTACTCCATCATGAAGCTCGGCTCCGGAAAAGGTCTGGATGAGGGCAGATCTCTTAGGACCCTTTGAGAGGAGAAGGAAGCCGAGTTTCCATACTGGCGGTGTGAGGTGTACTAGAGCTTGAATTACGAGAGCTATTTGTCGGAGCAGGTAAATTTCCGTCCTGGTTGAGTATGCATTTCACTTCTTAACTTCTAAGGTTAACTCTTCGCCTATCTCAGCTGCAAAAAATGGTGGAGGCCTTGGAGCGTCTTAAGGGTAAGGCCGATCGAATCAAGAATGATTGTAGCAAGCTGAGAGCTCGGGCGTAGGTCCAAGGATCATAGGAGAAAGATGAATCGGCTAAGCTTTCGGCCCTCGGGGTCCAACTCTACTTGGCTCGGGGCAACACTTCAGTTCAAGCGAATATGATCACGAAGCTTGAATTCGAACTCTCGAAAGTTAGGGCTAAGATCGTTGATGCTCGGACCAAAGCGGTACTGACCGTATTAAGGCCGATCAGGAGATGGCGATTCATTTGAAGGATTCCACCGATTCCCAAGCCAAGTTGAAAAGGGTCCTTGATCGTTGAGAGAAGATCCAAGAATATGCTCATTGCAAATCTTAGAGAAAGGTTCTCGAAGAAATCAGTGCCAGGGGTTTTGTTCTCTCGGAATAGTTAGCGCGAGCAAAGGTTGACAAGAACGATGCTCGGTTACTCCTATCTGATGCCGAGAGCAGTGAACATGAGGCTGATAGGCTGATAGGCTGTAGCTATCGAGGGTGGGGCGTAGATCTCACCATCCCGTATGTTGTATCCTTTTAGAGTATGTTTTTAGACGGAGAATGTATTTTTTTGTGTATGTACGTGAAAAGAAAAAACCGTTTGCGGCTTTAGTTCTTTCGTACCATCTTTCTGTTTTTCCTATGGCCAGGTGGATTGGTTTTAGAGTTAGTGAGAATCCTTAGATTCACAACACGGCCCTGGGGCTCATTAGGTAGGCTCGGGGGCTCTCACGCGCTCGGTTGAGGCGACCCTTGGTGTAAGCAAACATTTGAGCACTTAAGTTTTTGCTTAACTATTTTGGGTAAAGTCTCTGAGTCGGGTTTTGACTGGAGCTCATATCCCTCAAACTTTTTATGTTTGCATGGGCTGGCAACAATGGCTCTTACGCCTTCGATTGAAGCGATCTTTTATGTACGCTGGCGACAATGGCTCTTACTCTTCTCCCTTAGGTGTTTGTGTGGCCCTGAGGCTCGTTAGGCTGGTGATAATGGTTCTTACACTTTGCCCATAAGCATGTGTATAGCCCTAAGGCTTGTTAGGCTGGCGACAATGGCTCTTACGCTTTGCTCTTAGGCATATGTAGGATTTATTTCCTCTCGTTATAGACTTTTGCAATGATTTTGCCTGACGTGTTGTTGGTTTGGGAAGAACCTCGATTTCCAGTTGTTTGTGGTGATGTTCGAGCACCTCGTAAGGTTTGGCTCGTAGGCTGAGTAGCTTGAAGCCTTATGATTTGGAGCTAACATGGTTGAAGCTCTTTTGCCTTTCGAGGGTAGCCTGTTTAACCATTTTTTTTAAAGTAGATTCTAAGTAATGGTCTATGATTTTGTAGCAGCGGTTGGGCGTCCCCGATTCACGTTAGTTTGGCTGGTGTAGCATTTGGTCCGGTACATCATTTTATCATCGAGATCCTGTTTGGCATTTCTTGGATCTTTTGCGCGGACGATCTTCCGAAAGGACGTCCTTCAGTGCTCGTGATTGATAGCTAAAGAAGCCTTGAGGACCTGTTGGATTCCCCTTAGGTAGCATATAGGCGTTGCCTTCGTTAAAAACCTTGTTGGCAAAACTCTCTTTGGGACAAAAGCTTGGTCAAAGGAAAAACATGCAATGGATGCTTTTGAAACCTTAAGGTCTTCGAGTCGGGTGTGCGCTTTTGACTACTTTGATCGAGTGCATGTATAAAGGATTAGTATAACATATAAAATGAAAAGGGAGATGGTTATACCTTATTGTGGGATGCATTTGGAGACGTTACGAGGTTTGGTACGCCTATGTTGTTCAGTCGGGCTTAGCCAAAGATGTAGTTTGATTATCCTTAGACTCTCTCGAGATGGAGATATTGGCGCAAGTGTCACGTCGTGCACCACGAACATTTCCCTTGCCGCGTGCTGCTCCCCGTGGACGGCTCTATTCCCATCTTTTGTTGGGAATTTCATCATCTGGTGGAGGGTGGACGGTACCGCTCTCATGCAGTGTATCCACGATCGCCCGAACAAGGCGTTGTACCTCATGTCTCCTTCAATGACATGGAATTTGACATTTTGGGTCGTGCCGGCCATGCTGACCGGGAGAGTGAACTCTCCTTCTCGCTTGCCATGTTGAATCCATTGAGGATTCGAGTGGTGAGGCATGATTTGGTCTAGCACTCCGAGCTGATCTATTACCTTCGACTTGATGATGTTGGCCGAGCTACCTGGATCCACGATTACACATTTTATTTGAAACGTATTTATGAGGAAAGGGATTACCAGCACGTCATTATTAGCTTAGGACAGGGTCTCAGAGTCTTCCTCGTTGAATGTGAGGGCATTTTTGGGTACGTATCCCCGGGTTCGCTTTTCTATAGTGTTTGATATTTTTGTCCTTCTCATCACGAGTCCTTGAGTAGCATCGACACCTCCTAATATCTTGTGGATAACATGTTATGGCTCGTTTGCTTCATTTTTCTTGGCCGCCTCTCTTTCTCATAACTTATTTTTGGCCCGATCACTCAAGAATTCTCTAAAATGACCTTTGTTGAGTAACTTGGCCACTTCCTCTCGTAGCTAGTGACAATCCTCGATTTTGTGGCCATGTGTGTTGTGGAATTCGCATACCAGGATATGATTCCTTTGGGAATGATCCGATTGTACAGGCCTAGGACATCTGGTATCCTTGATTTTGCCAATGCCGAACATGATGTCTGAAACATCAACATTGAAGTTGTATTCTGATAGGCGTGGTGTCCCTATTAGCCCCGTGTTTCTGTCGAATCTAGATCTGTTAATGAACCCTCGTGGATTTTGCACTTAGTTGACCAGTTGGTCGTTGCAAGGTGGGTTGCCTCTTGGGGTGTTTCCTATCTTTGGTGTATGGCTGATACCTTTCTTTGTTTGGCTTCGACTCCTTTACTAAAAGCCTTTTCGGGTATACTGAGCCTGAAGGGGCTCCTATTTGATCATCCTCGACCCTGATCTTTGACTGGTATTGATTGTGGACGTCTGACCAGGTTACGGCAGGATACTCGATCAAATTTTCTTTCAGCTGCCTTGAGGCCACTAAACTCTACTTGTTCAGGCCTGTACCGCCCAGTCGTCGTAGACTGGGGTTAGTTCCATTCGTTCCATTTGAAAGCGAGATACGAACTCCCGCAACATTTTGTTCTCCCTTTGTCTGATCTTGAATACATTAAACTTCCTTGTTGCTACTTTGATGGCACCGGCGTGTGCCTCTATGAAGGAGTCTGCTAGTATGAAAAATGAGTATATGGATTTGGGAGCTAGATTATGGTACCGCATCATGGCCCCTATTGAGATGATTTCCCGAACTTCTTCAGGAAGACGGACTCGATCTCGTCGTCTTTTATGTCATTGCCCTTTACTGCACACGCGTAGGTGGTAACGTGCTCGTTGAGGTCTGAGGTACTGTTATAGTTCGAGATTTCCGACATTTTGAACTTCTTTGGGATGGGTTTTGGAGATGCTTCCTCCAGGAACGGCCACTGCACGAACTTCCTCGAGTCTACGCCTTTCAGGATCGGGGGTGGGCCCCAGATTTGGTTGGCCCGGGAGTTGTAAGTTTCGATCTTCTTGTCATTGGCAGATATCATCTTCTCAACCCACTCGATCCTTCTTGTAAGATCCTCGAGCATTTTGACGATAGCAGGGTCGGCTATCGAACTACTATTGCTCAGTCTCTCTGGTACCTGTTTGGCCAGGGGAGTTGTCCCTGGTGCTACGGTGCTAGGAGTTATCGGGTGGCTTTGTAGCTGAGCGATAGCCAGCTATTGTGCCTGCAACATTTCAAAAATAAAATGAAGGCTAACTTCCTATTCTTCCCGAGCTGGGGTTTTTTGGGCTTCCTGTTGGTCGCCTTGTTGTATGCTCTTGTCGGTGTGTGAGGTTTCGCCCACTTGCTCTGCATCTTGCGAACTCGCATCTACTGGAATTGGTCCAGGTGCATTATCGGAGTTCAGTGGCGGCGCGCCGACGATTGGAATAGCCACACTGTTCTCTCCATGGTTTTCAAGTTTTTGTTCTCAACTCTGTTCACTGAGTCAGACATTTTGACGTGAAATTGAAGATCTTGGACAAGAAGAAGTCTGAAAGATAACTTGTGTTGTGTAACGAAACTAGCAAGAAAATAATCACTATTATTTTTAGTCCCATACTGGCCGCCAAACTGTTTACCGTGAAAATGGTAATAATAATTAAATTTGTTGATGGGACTCTAAAAATGCGTGATCTATTTTTATGCTAGTCGTGAAGCAGTTGATGTTATGTGTGTGAAGTTTAAGGGCGAGATGCGAGCTAAAATAAAGTGGTAATCAAACCGAGAGATAGCAGTTCGGGGCTTCGAGCTGGTCGATTTTGGGCCTCGAGGTCGGCTCCCGAGCTCGGGTTCGAGCTATTAGGGGCAATCGGGGAAGGGTTAATAGGAGCAATAATGTTAAAGGAGGCTCTTTATGGCCAATAACAAGCAATAAATGTAGAATGAGTACGAAGATAATAAGATAGAGCAACAATATCAAGAGAGTGTATTAGAGAGAAAGAGAGAGAGTTATCATATATTTCATGTAGAGTCTTTGGACATCAGACCCTTATAAAATAATCAGAATCCCCTTTATATAGAAATGTGGGGGGGGGAGCTTATATAGTAAGGCATAGATTAGCTTTAAAGATGTGGAGATAGGACGGTTAGAAGTGACGCCCCAATTAGGGCTCAGAATAGCCTAGCTAGGCTTTTTCAGGCTTAGCTGGGACAGACTTAGCCGTGTCTTAGGAACTTCCATTTTAACTTTAGCCCCGACTGATATCCTCTTAAAGCCGGGTGTCGGTAGTCTCCGAGAGAGAAGACTCGAGCCATCTTTACAGCCTCAAGGCTTCGAGGTGATCTTCCGAAATACCTTGATATCAGGAAATTGGACCCTCCGATTTTTTCGTACACAGAGGGAGAAGACTCGAGTGCATCTTTGCAGCCTGGAGGCTTCAAGGCGGTCTTCCAAAATGCCTTGATGTCGGGAAATTGGACCCTCCGATTTCGCCGTATACACTTTATGAACTTATCCAACCTCTTTAGCTCATCAACTGACATTGCGTGCATATCCTCAGATTGCCCGAAAATAGTAGGCTAAACTCCCCCAAATTGTAACACTCCGAGGATCTGATAACCATGGATCGTCTGCTCTGGGGTACGAGTAGCTAAAGTCTGTGCTCTCCTGCCCGAAAAGTAATTGGTGTATTAGGAAGTGCCCATCCTTGAGCCAAACTCTCGAACAAACCAACCATATGGGCCAAAGCATTGTGAACCACTAGTGTAGCAAGAAAACGCCGGGGAACTTGAGCTAGTCCAACCGGCTCAACATAGTCAGGAATCTGCTCTTCAACGGGAGGTACTGGTGGCTCTACAGTAGCTGCTCAAGTAGTCCCCTACCTGTGGCGCGTGCTCCTCCTCTACCTCGGCCTTGACCTCTCCCAGCTCTGGCCTGGGGTACTGCTCATACTGAATTGTACCATAAGAATGTGTCCTCAGAATCTGTGAGAGAATAGAAAAGCAAAGATTTATAAATGCGGACAAACAAATCTGCATGATAGAGAATGAAAGAAAGAGAAGTTTTCCTAACAATCATGTAGCCTCTCGAAGATAGTACATATGTCTCCGTAGTGATCCGCAAGACTTACTTGAACTGCTTATGAAATGTGAGACCTATGCAACCTAGTCCTCTAATACCAACTTTGTCACGATCTAAAATTCTATCGTGACCGTGATGGCACCTAACACCTCTTGCTAGGCAAACCAACAATAAATATATAGAAATAAACTACAACAATAATATTAAATAGTATCAACAACAAAATAGCATAAATAACTAAAGTCAAAATAACGATACAACCAAAATCCACCCAAGATTTGGTGTCACCAAGTGCATGGATTCAATAGAATACTAAATACAAAGTCTAAACAAAGTACAATATGGAAAGCTGAACAGTAATAATATGATACAAAGAAATGACTTCAATGCATGCGAATGGAACAACAGGGCAATCTCAAGATCTCCACAAAGTCCGGATAAAACTCACTAACAACCACCACAATCAAAAATACCTGGATTTGCACATGAAGTGCTAAGTATAGAATGAGAACCGATCTCATGTAGTCAATAAGCAGCAAGCCTAATATCGGACTAAAAGCAGTGATGATCTTGGCAAGGTCTAATAATCATTTTCAATAGCTAACTATAACAACATAATAGTGGTAAAAATGAAAAGCTTCTCAAGTAATATCATGTTCAACCTTATCATAATAAGACAATAGATAAGCATGCTTCCAAGTATATCAGTCAAGGCATCAATTTCTCCATAGAAATAACCTAAATATGGATTTATCAAATTAAATTGCGATTTCAAGCTCTAAACATCAAATTGAGACATTAACTACCAAATAGCATGAGAAAAATATTAATCTATGCCTGCATGACAAGTATGCATGCCAGAATCAACAACATCACAATTAATCATCAATTATACAAAATCTTAGCGCATTTATAATGCCTGAAACAAGTACCTCTCAATCATACTCTCAGCACACTCACGGTTCCTAGAAAATATGCCCTTGAATCATCACACACACTCAGCACTATACGAGTGCCTGATATAAGCCCATCACTAAGCATATATCAAGTGCCTGCACTCATAGGTTATTACCTGACTCAGGAAGTGCGGATTCTAGCCCAAAAGTTGGTCGGATAAATAGTCAACGATCGGTATCACTCAACCCAATATGGGGCCTTGACGCAAGCGTCACCTCACAACCAATATCAACATGGCTTTATGACTCAAGATCAGTCATTAATCAGCCAATATCAATATGCTCATACCTCACAGTACCATAATCACAATATCGTATAAAATGTACCAGCATGCCAAAACTAAGTTCAAAACCGTATCACACACATAATGAAATGACCAAAAAGTGAGATAACATATAAAGAGTGCACAACAAATATATAACATGCGAGTATAATATTATGACAGAAAGGTATGACTATGCTTAAGACAAATATCTCAACGTAGCAAAAATATCCCTATCATGTCAAACAGATAAGCAATAACCTAGACATTATTTTTAATATGGATAATAGCTCACATAATCAAACAAGTGGAGAAACGGTATCAAAGGGGTATGTAGTAAAACAAGGCATATAATAGCCTAAGTCTACCTGGATCATAAATAATCATGGTGCACTCGTCACCTCACACGTGTGTCACCCCAATATATATCAAACATCATAGCCTACTAGAAAATACCCTCAAGCCAAGCTTAGACAAGATACTTACCTCAAATGCGCGAGAATTAATAGTCCAAAAATTCCTTGCTTCACGAATCAACCTTTGGAAGGGTCAAATCTAGAAAAACAAATATCTCAATAACGACAAAAAATGATATAGGAATTTATTTTAAACAATAAAGTTTTGATCTTGATTTAATTCCCAAAAAGTTAACAAAAGTCAATCCGGGTCCATATGGTTATAATTCAAGTGAAGGATTAGATCCCGACATCCATAACCCCACGAGTCCAAATATGTGATTAAATTCCAACACTGAGTCCCAAAACGTCAATTTTCACTTTCTTAAGCTGTAGGGAAAACTCCCAAATTTTCCTCCAAATTTCATATTTTATGTGTTAATAGTTCATGTAGATTCATGAAATAATACAAAAATGAGTAGAAATCACATACCCCGAAATTTGTATGAAAGTCTCCTTTAAAATTGCCTCTCTGCAAGTCTAAAGTTTAAAATATGAGAAAACGGGCTAAAATTCTGAAATATTGAACTTAAGCGTTCTGCCCAGCAATATGCTTCGCGAATGCGGGCCAAGCCTCGCATTCACTAATTACAAATATGCTACTGCATCCAAATCCTTCTTTGCAAACACGAAACGCACATCGTGAACGCGAAGAAAATGGACCCAGAATTATGCGAACATGGTCCCCATTACGCGATCACAAAGGCTATTTTCCAGCTTATTGCCCACGCTCTGTGCATGTGAATATTGTAGCGATAATGCAAAAGCCACTGACTATGCACACTGTGAACATGGTCTTCTACCCGCGAACGCGAACAATAAATTACAACTGCCATAAAATAACGCTCTGCGTCACGAGACATGCTCCGGGATTGCAAATCACACCATACACCAGACACAAAGAGAAAATCTACAACCTCAAACAAGTTTCATGTAATCTAAAGCTCACCTAAACCATATGAGACCCCATCCAATCATACCAACAAGTCCGCAAACACTAAAAGCCTCCAAACACATACGAGATTGTCATATCTACGAATCGAACATCAAACCACAAATTTAACATCTCTTAAGTTCAAGAACTTCCAAACTTCAAGCTAAGTGTCTGATTCAAGACTAACCAATCTGGATTTCATTCAAACTTTGCACACAAGCCTCAAATGACAAAATGAACCTATTCCAAGTTCGAGAACCACAATCTAAATTCGATATCATCAAAGTCAACTACTAGAAAAACCTATGAACATCCGCGTAAGTCCAAAATTGCCATACAACCCTATTTGAACTATCAAAACAACAATCCGAGATCATTTAAATAAAAGTCAACCGTTGGTTAACTCTTATAATATTTATAACGTAAGCTTCTAACAATGAAACTATGTATTCCAATTCATCCAATACCTTCCTTAAATCAAATGATCATCTCCACAAGTCACAAAATAAGAAATAAGCATATGGGAAATATCAAATATGGAAAATGGGGCTCAACTAAACAAAACGACCAGCCGAATCATTACAAAATTTCTCAAAAACTGATCGAGTATACCATTGTAAGGATGTGGTACCAACTAATCGTTTCATTATCTCTTTCCATATATTCGTCAGCGTCACGACCCGAAATCCCATCCTCAGGATAGTGATGGCGCCTAATATTTCACGTGCTAGGCAATCCAGCTAAATTACTTTATTCGTTGTAATAATTCAAAATACAATATTAATAAAATAAACCAAAATAGTATAAAATAGAATAACAAAATACTAATGAGAAACTAAACTACTACATATATGGTCTGAAGTAAGGTACAACTGTTTAGACTAGATGAATAATAAAGTAGATAAAGAAGGGAACTCCGGGGCTGCGGATGCCGTGTAGCTATACCTCAAGTCTCCAATAAAGCTGAATCTGAGTAGAACACTACTAGACGCCTCTAGGGTCAATACCAAAATCTGCACAAGAAGTGGAGAATGAGTACAACCGACCCAATGTACTCCGTATGTATCGATCCTAACCCCGACGAGGTAGTGACGAGGCTATGACAAGACACCTACTTAAAAAGATGTACATATATATACATAGAGCAATGAAATAACAGGTAAGGCAATTAAAACATTAACTAGGAGAGGACATGCGAAGGGGGAAAATCATAAGGACGGCAAGTATAAAATCACAAAATAACATCCTTCCGAAACACACAATAATGTAACCAAATAAATCACAAAGTCGGAAACTAAATAAGGCAATGAAATAGAAATGGGACGGTATCACCCTCCGTGATTTTACTCTCGTCCTCGTCACGTAATATCACAAATAAAATGGTATGGCATCACCCTTCGTGCTTTTACTCTCTTCATCACATGATGTAATAAATGATAACAACCAATCAATGGCACGACATAACCCTTTGTGCTTTAATCCTCTCAATCTCTCGTGTAATGATTATATATGTAAATAAGGTACGACATCACCCTTCGTTCTTTTCACTCTTCCTCACCCAGCAAAAATACAAATCTGAATTAACAATGCAAGGTCGGAAGCAATTTCACTTCAATTATAGTGCCATGATAACAAACTCAACTTTCAAAGTTTCCGACATTATTAATTTAAATAATAATTACAAGACGAATAATTAAGAAAATAATAATCTAACCTAAGCATGGATAACATAGTCAATGAAACAATCTAGCACAAATAAATAATTTTATCCGCATGCTCTAACGAGTGGTAATGCATATGTACTTATCACCTCACATATACATCGTCCCCACACATAATGCACACAACAAATAAACCAAGTCCTAATCCGCATGGATAACAAATTAAATTAAATAATAATTACAAGACGAATAATTAAGAAAATAATAATATAACCTAAGCATGGATAACATAGTCAATGAAACAATCTAGCACAAATAAATAATTTTTATCCGCATGCTCTAACGAGTGGTAATCCATATGTACTCATCACCTCACATATACATCGTCCCCACACATAATGCACGCAACAAATAAACCAAGTCCTAATCCCTCAACTCAAGGTTAACCACAACACATACCTCACTTCGCAATCAAAGAAATCCACCAACCACGTCCTTGCCTTTTGAACAAGCCTTTAAACCAATAAAATCTAGCAAATTATCAATCAAACAATCCAAAATAAGCTTTAAAAACTACCCGTTAATGAAAGAGGTTCAATTTTGATCATTTTTTAAAAAGCCAACAAAAGTCAACCCCACTGCCGCTTGGTCAAAACTCGAGATTCAGACCAAAAAAATTACCCATTCATCCCCGAGCACGTTTATGTGGTTTATGTGATTTATTTTAAAATTCGGCCTCAATTTGAGGTCTAAATCTCAACTTTACAAAATTCCTAATTTCTACTAAAATCCCTAATTTCTACCATGGAGATCCTAAATTTGATATTGAAATATCATAAAAAGTAATGGGGAATTGAAAGAAACTGGATTAGAGTTTCTTACAAATGGTTTTGGGAAGAAGAAATCCTTGAAAAATCTCCTATAAAGAGTTTAGGGTTGAGATATGGTGTAAAATAAGCTAAGTTATGTTTTTTTCCCTCTTTTACACACCTGCAGATGTCCCTATTGCGATGTCCTGTTCGTAATTGCGAGCAACGCAAGTGTGAGAAACATGTCGCAATTGTAGACTATGTCCTTTGCCTGCTAAAGTCGCAATTGCGACAAAAGCATCGCAAATGTGATCTTCCTTCCAACCACAAATGCGGCCAAAGTTTCGTATTTGCGAACCTGCCTAAGCCCAGGGATTAGATGCAAATGCGACCAAGCCATCACAAATGCGAATCATGGGAGGTCCGCAGTTGCGAACATTTTTTCACAAATGCGAAGACTACCCTGCCCAGACCCCCATCGTAATTGCAAGCTCAACTTCGCAAAAGCAGAGCTTGCATTTGTGAACAGGTCTTCGCAATTGCGAGACCTGTAACCCAACACCAGAACTGAAACACACTAGCAGTCCTCAGACTATCCAAACTCATCTAAAATGCGTCTGAAACTCACCCGAGCCCCTCGGCCTCAAAACCAAACATGCATACAAGTGTAATAACATCGTACAAACTCGTTCACGCATTCAAAATACCAAAATAACATTTAAAACTATAAATTGAATATCAAATCAAATGAAATTTCAACGGAAAACTCAAGAACAACTAGAATCACAACTGAGCACCCAATTCACATCAAACCAACTCCGAACGGTTCCAAATTTCGCAGACAAGTTTCAAATAGAATAACGGACCTATACCAATTCCCAAAATCAAAATCTAAATCTGACATCCATGAAGTCAACTTACGGTTAAACCTAGAAAATTCCTAAACTTCCAAATTACTAGCTTTGGGTAAATAACTCAAATCAATGTAGGGACCTCCGAATTCAATTTCGAGCATATGCCCAAGTTCAAAATCACAATACAGACCAACCAGAATTGTCAAAATACTTATCCGGGATCATTTACACCAAATATTAACCGTAGTTAATTAACTATAGACTCATTTTAGTCAATATTTTTGTTTTCTACAAAATGTCACATAAAAGATTTTCACAAGGTGACACGGACCACACACACAAACCAAAAAACATAAAATGAAGCTAATGGAGGTATCGAAACATGGAAATAAGGACTAGTACTCAAAATGAGGCTATCAGGTCCTCACAGTCAACCTTTTAGCTTCAACAAGTGTTGCGTGTCATTTCCAACAATTGAAGGCTTAAAAATGTAAACCTTTTATCCAAAAGACTTACTCCTTCCACTTATTTTATTTGTTGGTATTTAACTAAACGCAAACTTTAAGAAAAAAATATTTTTGTTATATACCAAAAGTATGATGTCACGACCCCAAAACCAACCTGGTCGTGATGGTACCTATTGTGAAACTAGGCCAAACAAAACATTTCCAAAATAGTTCAACATTTCATTTAAAGCTTAAATAATACCATTTTCAACTGAAATTTCATAAAACATATAAAATCAAAACCAAAATAAAAGAAGAAAATAAAACACACGACCTCGGGTGTAACTAAGTCATGAGCAATACTACAAGTGTTCCAAAACATAACTAGACCAAAATAGTCTGAAAATATCCATAAATACACGAAAGGGTAGATAAAGAAGGAGAAAGGCAAGACTACAAACCTCAGGCAGCTACCTCGCAATCTCCTATGAAATCAGCATCTGGAACAGTCAACAGCTGCTATCGTGGCCTGAGATACCTGGACCTGCACACTAGGTGCAGGGGGTAACGTGAGTACACCAACTTAGTAAGTAACAAGTCCAAACTATGGACTGACAGATAATGATAAACTAAACCTCAGCAATTATAACACATTTAAATTGTAAAGGAAGGCAGGCATGCTGGCAATTCAATATTTATAACTTGATAGTAACGAGAAGTGCTAATCCGAACAATTTCAAAAATGTGAAGTATAAAGCTCAATAAAACTTTACATGTCAATGCCACTCGGTACTGCATACGGCCATCTGGCCAAGAGAAATCTCTCTCTCTCTCTCTCTCTCTATATATATATATATATATAAAACATTGAACTCAAGTCAACCAGTACTGAGAAACAAGGGTAATCCAACCCTGAGGAGAAATCCATCTCCAGGTATCAGTACTTCGGACAAATCTATGTCCAGGAAAATCCATACCTCAATAATATCATCCGCTCTCACTAGGGGTGTATAGACTCCGGAGGGGCTCCTTTCAGCCCAAGCACTATAACAAGCCAACGAGGCATAATCAATAATGTGTTGCGGCGTGCAGCCCGATCCCATACTGTCACTCATAATCCATCTCTCGGCCTCACTTAGTTAACACTCTCCAGTCCCACACACACACGGGCTCACAATGCCAATAAACTAGCTCGAAACAATTATATGATGTGCCAAATAACAATAACTGAGACTGAGACTGAGACTGAGACATAATAAAATATGCATGAACAAGATTGAGTGCAGAATATCAATGAAACTAATGATATGACAGGAATAAACGACCTCTCGGGTCTCAATAATATCTGCTGAAGCCCTAACATGGTAATTTTTATGATTTACAGCTAATTAACTTAATCACATAATCACAACACTGGTACTAGTAAGAAAGAGTCACTAAACGGTGCCATGGAATGATCCAGGCCACAACTTCTCACGGTGCACGCCCACACATCCATCATTTGGCATTTGCGTCACCTCAGTATTAATCATAGAACACATAGTTAGGGGTTTCAAACCCTCAGAACAAATTTTGGAAGCGTTACTTACCTCAAACCGAGCTACAACTCTAACTCGCGATGCCCTTGCCACTCGATCCGGCCTCCAAATGCTCTGAATCCAACCAAAAATGAATATATTAACATCAATACACGCTAAAGGGATGAAACCCACATGAAAATTATCAAATTAGACCAAATATCCCAAAATTGGACTCAAACCCGGCCCCCGGACCCACATCTCAGAATACAACAAAAATCTAAAAACTTGAAACTCCTTTCACTCTCGAGTCTATACGTACCAAAATCATCAAAATCGGACCTCAAATAGCCCATCAAATCCCCAATCAAAGCTCATCAAAACTAAAGCCCTAATCCTTTAACTTCACCCCAAATTTAGCACTAATTTTATGATTAGGTAGTGGAAAAATTAACACAAAGCCCAAGTAGCTTACCTCACTTAAATCCCTCGATTCCCTCTTGAAATCATTGCTTGGGAGCTCCAAAATCGTCCAAAAATGGTGGAAAAATGGCTGAAATTCGCGAAGGGGAACTTATATACTTTTCTACCCAGAACTTCTGCATTTGCGGTCCAAATCTCACACCTGCACAACCGCTTCTGCGGTCCAACAAACTGCAACCACGGTTTCCACTTAAATGTCCAAGATCACATATGTGCCCCAGTCACCGCATGCGGTGTCGCAGATGCGTCCAACACACCGCATCTGCGGTTCTTCTCCTGATGGCCGATTTATGCACTTAAGATATCCATATCACATCTGCGACCTCGCACTCGCGGTCCTCAATCTGCTGGTGCGGAAGTAACAGATGCAACGAATCCAGCAGCATCAACTCAATGCCAATTATTCCGTTAACCTCCCAAATTCATCCCAAGGCCCTCGGGACCTCAACCGAACCTGCCAGAAAGTCACATATCACCATTCAAACTTATTCCAACCTTCAGAACCCTAAAAACAACATCAAAACACCAAATCACCGTCAGAGTCAAGCCTAAGATTTCAAAACTTCCAAATTTCGCAAACGATGCCAAAACCTATCATACTCATCCGGAAGACCTAAAATTTTCCACACACGTCACAAATGACACAATGTACCTAATCCACTTTTAGGAATTCCATTCCAACCTTGATATCAAGATTTCCACTACCGGCCGGAAGATGCCAAATTTCTAATTTCGCCAATTCAAGCCTAAATCTACCACGAGCGTCCAATTTGCATTCCAAACACGCTCCTAAGTCAAAAATCACCTAACAGAGCTATCCAAATGATCAGAATTCACATATGAGACCTTTTACACATAAGTCAACATCCGGTTAACTTTTTCCAACTTAAGCTCCTACATTAGAGACTAAGTATCTCATTCCACTCCAAGACCACTTCGAACACAGTACAACCATCACGATACAATGAAATACAGTTGAATAACACATAAAGAAACATAAATGGGGGAAACGGGGTTGTAACTCATGAAACGACCGGCCGCGTCTTTACATCCTCCCCTTTTAGACAAACATTCATCCTCGAACGAGTCAAGAAACATACCTGAAGCCTAAAACAGGTGTGGATATCGGCTCCGCATCTCCCGCTCGATCTCCCAGGTAGCCTTCTCTATGGGCTGACCTCTTCACTGCACTTTCACTGAAGCTATCTCCTTTGATCTCAACTTTCGGATCTGCCGCTCCAAAATAGGCACTGGCACCACATCATAAGTCAAATCACCGTCTAACTGAACCGTGCTGAAATCCTAAACATGAGACGGATCGCTAATATACTTTCGAAGCATACAAACATGAAATACTGGATTCACACTCGACAAGCTAGGTGGCAAAGCAAGCTCATAAGCCACCTCCCCAATCCTCCAAAGCACATCAAAAGGCCACCTTCTCCCCAACCATGTAAGACACATCACGATCCTTCTTGTCAACATAACTCTTTTGTCTCGACTGTGCTGTATGAAGCAGCTCCTGAATCACCTTCACCCTGTCCAAACTATCCTATACCAAGTTTGTACCCAAAATCCTAGCCTCGCCCGGATCAAACCAACCTATTAGAGATCTACACCGTTTCCCATATAAAACCTCATATGGAGCCATCTGAATACTCGATTGATAACAATTATTGTAAGCAAACTCTGCGAGCGGTAGAAACTATTACCATGAACCACCAAAATAAAAGACACAAGAACGCAACATGTCCTCCAATATCTGAATAGTGCACTCGGACTACCCGTCTTCCTGAGGGTGAAAAGCTATGCTCAACTCAACCCGAGTACCCAACTTTCACTGCACAAACCTCCAAAATTATGATATAAACTGACTACCTATATCTAAAATAATGGAAACTGGGACACCATGTAGGCAAACAATCTCTTGGATATAAATCTCAGCTAACCGCTTTGAAGAATAGGTAGTACACATAGGAATGAAGTGCGCGGACTTGGTCAGCCGATCCACAATCACCAAAATAGCATCGAACATCCTCAAAGTCTGTGGGAGTCCAACTACAAAATCCATGGTGATCCACTCTAGAATATCCATCTGCTGAAGCAAGCCAACCGGTCTATGATGCTCGTATTTCACTTGCTGACAATTGAGGCACCGAGTTACAAATCCCACTATATATTTCTTCATTCTTCTCCACTAGTAGCGCTATCACAGATCCTGGTACACTTTCGTGGCACCCGAATTGATGGAATACTACGAGCTATGGTCCTCCTTCATGATCAACTCCAAAAACCTATCCACATTGGCCACACATATTAGGAACTGCATCCTCAATACCCCATCATCACTAATAGTCAAATCTCTGGTATCATCATGCTGAACTCTATCTTTGAGGACAAGCAAATGAGGATCATCATACTGGCGATCTCTAATGTGATCAAACAAGGAAGATCAAGAAACCACACAAGCTAAAACCCGACTGGGCTCTAAAATATCCAACAATACAAAACGATTGGCTAAGGACTGAACATCAACTGCAAGAGGTCTCTACCCAACAAGAATACACGCCAAACTACTCATACTCACTACCTTCCTACTTAAGGCATCGGCCGCTACATTGACCTTTCCCGGATGGTACAAGATAGTAATATCTTAATCTTTCAGCAGGTCCAACCATCTCCGCTGCCTCAAATTGAGATCCTTTTGCTTAAACAAGTGCTGGAAGCTGCGATGATCAGTAAACACCTCACAAGACACACCATAGAGATAATGCCTCCAAATCTTTTAACACGTGAACAATGGCAGCCAACTCCAAACCGTGAACAAGGTAGTTCTTCTCACATGGCTTCAACTGACGAGAAGCATTAGTAATCACTACCCTCTTGCATCAACACATAACCAATACCAGCTCGAGAAATATCGTGATACACCGTATATGAACCTGAAGCTGATGGAAAAACTAACACTGGAGTTGTTGTCAAGGCAGTCTAGCATTTCTAAAAGCTCGCCTCGCATTCATTCGACCACTTGAAAGAAGCAACCTTTTGAGCAAATTTGGTCAAGGGTTATGCAATAGATGAAAATTCCTGAACGAAGTAATGGTAATAACATGCCAAACTCAGAAAGTTGCAAATCTCTATGGCTGAGAATGGTCTGGGCCAACTCTGAACCACCTCTATCTTCTTTAGATCGACCTGAATACCCTCATTGGACAACGTGCGCCCCAAGAAAGCCACTGAATTGAGCGAAAACTCACACTTGGAGAACTTTGGATAAAGTTTGTTCTCCCTCAACCGCTGCAATACAATAATTAAATGCTTGGCGTACTCCTCCTGACTATGCGAGTATACCAGAATATCATCAATGAATACAATAACAAACTAGTTAAGATAAGGCCGAAACACATTGTTCATCAAATGCATGAACGCTTCTGGGGCATTGGTCAGGCCAAAAGACATCACAAGGAACTCATAATGACCATATCGGGTCCTGAAAGCTATCTTATGAATATCCGAGTCCCTGATCTTCAACTGGTGGTACCCTGACCTGAGATCAATCTTGGAGAACACCCTCGCTCCTTGAAGCTGGTCAAATAAATCATCAATATGAGGTATGAAAGTCCAAAGGATATAGCCAGTCCATGCCCAATATTACATAAAAATCCACCATACAAAGCAACAGAAGGTCTACTCGGGTCTTTAAACCCCAATAATCACCACGTATGACCGATATACGCAATTTACAATAATAGTATTGCCCACCGGAGTAGATACACGAACAGATGAAACAAGAGACTCACGGGGTATATCCAAATAACGAGCAAAATATGATGACACAAATGAAAAAGTGGAACCAGGGTCAAATAACACAGAGGCTTCTTTATGGCAGACTGAAACAATAGCTGTAATCACATCATCTAAAGCGATAACATCTGGTCTGGCTGGGAGTGCATAAAAATAGGCCTAACCACCAACTGATCGGCCTCCCTCTCTAGGGCGACCCCTAGCTGATTGAACTCCACCTCGAGCTTGCTGAGCAGGTGGGGATGTAGCTAGTGCTGAAACCGAAGGCTGACTCCTCTACCGGGACAAAACTCCCATAAGACAAGGACAAAACCTCTTGATATGACCCAAATATCCAAACTCGAAGCAACCTCTACCGGCAACTAGAAATGGCGACTGAAGGGATCCCTAAGCAGCGGATACCCACTAGAAGAACCATACATAGATGAACCATGAACTAATAGTGCATGAGTCAAACTCCGAGCTGGAAGGGCATTGAGAGATTAGTGACCTTGATATGAACTGTGAGAGCCATAGCCAGATTATCCACCATGGTGACCCGGGCAAGCTAACTTTGCATGTCTAAATGAAAGGCCTCTGTCGTGCTAAAAATGACCCCCAAAAGGTACACCACCAAAGCTACCAGATCCCTGAGGCCTCTTGGCCTCCCTCTCGACTCGCTCTTGTCGGCGAGCTGACTTAATCTCTCTGGTCAGAAAAATCTGCAGCTGATAAGTGAGGCCATCAACGAACCTCCTGATTCTCTCCCTATCTGTGGGAACCAGCCAGATAGCATGACGAGCCAACTCGGAGAATATCCTCTCATACTGTATCACAATCATATCATCCTGATGCAACTGCTCAAATTGCTTGTGCAGCTCCTCTCTGCGGGAATGCGGTACATACATCTCTAGGAAGAGAATAGAGACCTGATGTCAGGTAAGGGGCGCTGCACTAATAGGCACACACCTCTCAGAAGCCTCCCACTAGCTGAAGGCAACTCCAGAAAACTCGAAAATAGTAAATGAGACCCCAATGGTCTCCAGAATACCCATTGTGGAAGAATCCTCTGACACTTGTCCAAGAAACAATGGGCATCCTCGCCCTCTGCACCATTGAAAGTTGTAGGCTGAAGTCTACCAAACCTCCCCAATCGATGCTGCTCGCTATCAGGCATAACTAGTAACGTATAATCCTGAGCAGGTGCAATCGACTGGGCTAGTGGTGCCTGAAATCCTTGAACAACCTGCTCGTGTGTTAGGGCGGCAGGAGTCTGAGTGCCCCTTCCCTGGCCTGAGAAGTAGCTGCTGTAGTAGAAACTGCGATCGCCTGAGCAAGAGTAGTGCCCATGGTCAAGATTTGAGCCTAGGTCTCCTTAAGACCCGGAACAACAATAGGCACAGTCGGTGCCTGAGCTGGTCTTGGTCGAGCATCCCCCATTGGAACCTGATCATGAACTGGGTCTGCTGGTGGATCTGCAGGTGCTTCCCTATCTGCTTTGCGAATTACACCTCTATCCCTACCACGGCCTCAACCACGACCTATTCCTATAGTGGCCCCAATTGGTGGTACCGGTGGTCGTCCGTCCTGACCGGTAGCATGTGTCCTAAACACCTGTGAGAGAATAGAATAACAGAAGCTTAGTTACCAGAATCAGTAGATTCGCACGAAAATAATTAAAGAATGTGAAGTTTTTCCAAAAGGTTCTGCAGCCTCCCGTAGATAAGTACAAACATCTCTGTATCGATCCTCGAGACTCTACTAAACCTTCTCATGACCCGTGAGACCTATGTAACATAGGCTCTGATACCAACTTGTCACGACCCTAAAACCAAACCGGTCATGATGGAACCTATAGTGAAACTAGTCCAGCCGACATATTTCCAAAATAGTTCAACATTTCATTTAAAGCTTAAATAATACCATTTTTCAACTGAAATTCCATAAAAGATATAAAATCAAAACCAAAATAAAAGCGAAAAATAAAACATCCGACCTCAGGTGTCACTAAGTCATGAGCAGTACAACATTTGTTCTAAAACAAAACTAGACCAAATTAATCTGAAAATATCCAAAAATACACTAAAGGGTAGATAAATAAAGAGAATGGCGGGACTGCAAATGTCAGGCCGCTACCTCGCTATCTCCGAAGAAATCATCATCTAGAACAGTCAACAGTTGCTACCGTGGCCTGAGATACCTGGATCTGGACACAAAGGGTATGGGGTAATGTGAGTACACCAACTCAGTAAGTAACAAGTTCAAACTATAGACTGACAAGTAGTGATGAACTCAACCTTAGAAATTATAACACATTTAAATTGTACAAGAAGGTAGGCATGCTGGAAATTCAATATTTTTAACTTGACAGTAATGAAAAGTACTAATCCGAACAATGAGAAGTATAAAGCTCAGTAAAACTCTACATGTCAATGCTAGAAATGTATGAAAATTCACCGTGTGATCCCACTCTCAAGTGCTCATCCTCTATGTACTGCATATGGCCATCCGGTCCAAGGAAATCCATCTCGAAATATATATATATATATATTTATAAAACTCTGAACTCAAGTCAACCGGTATCGAGGAACAAGGTAATCCAACCCTGAGGAGAAATCCATCTCTAGGTATCACTACTTCGGACAAATCCATGTCTAGGGAAATCTGTCCCTCAATAATATCATCCGTGCTCACTAGGGGTGTATAGACTCCGGAGGAGCTCCATTCAGCACAAACACTATCACAAACAAATGAAGGTATAATCAATAATCTGTTGTGCGGTGCAGCCCGACCCCAAACTGTCACTCAAAATCTGGCTCTCGGCCTCACTCAGTCAACACTCTCTAGTCCCACACATGCACGGGCTCATAATGCCAAAACTATCCTGAAGCAATGATATGATGTGCCAAATAAGAGTAACTGAGTCTGAGGCATGATATTATATGCACGAACAGGCTTAGTACAGAATATCAATGAAGCTAATGATATGATAGCATAAAAGGACCTCTCAGGTCTTAACAATATCGGCGTGAAGCCCTAACATGGTAATTTTCATGATTTACATCTCATTAACTTAATCACATAATCACTACACAGGTACCAGCAAGAAAGAGTCACTGAGCGGTGCCATGGAATGGTCCAGGCGACAACTTCTCATGGTGCACGCCCACACGCCCGTCACTTGGCATTTGCGCCACCTCAATATTAATCATATAACACATAGTTTGGGTTTTTCAATCCTCACTACCAAGTTTGGAAGCGTTACTTACCTCAAACCGAGCTACATCTCTAACCAGTGATACTATTGCCTTACGATCCGGCCTCCAAATGCTCCGAATCTAACCAAAAATTAGTATATTAACATTAATATACGCTAAAGGGATGAAACCCACACGAAAATTATCAAATTAAACCAAATATCATGAATTGGACTCAGACTCTGCTCCCGTACCCACGTCTCAGAATACATCAAAAAGCATAAAACTAGAAACTCCTTTCACTACCGAGTCTATACATATAAAAATTATCCAAATCAAACCTCAAATGGCCCATCAAATCACCAATCAAAGCTCTCCAAAACTCAAGACCTAATCCTTCAATGTCACCCCAAATTCCCCACTAATTTCATGATTAGGTAGTGGAAAAATCATCACAACCACAAAATACAAACTCAGAAAACTGCAAATCTCTATGGCTGAGAACGGTCTGGGCCAACTCTGAACCACCTCTATCTTCTTCGGATCGACCTGAATACCCTCACTAGACAGCATGTGTCCCAAGAAAGCCACTGAATTGAGCAAAAACTCACACTTGGAGAACTTTGGATAAAGTTTGCCCTCCCTCAATCGCTGCAATACAATAATCAAATGCTCGGCGTACTCCTCCTAACTATGCGAGTATACCAGAATATCATCAATGAATACAATAACAAAGTATTTGAGATAAGGCCAAAACACGTTGTTCATCAAATGCATGAATGCTGCTAGGGCATTGGTCAGCCCAAAAGACATCACAAGGAACTCATAATGACCATATCGGGTCCTAAAAGTTGTCTTGTGAATATCCGAGTCCCTGATCTTCAATTGGTGGTTACCTGACCTGAGATCAATTTTGGAGAACACCCTCACTCCTTAAAGCTAGTTAAATAAATCATTAATATGAGGCATGATAGTCCAAACGATATAACCAGTCCATGCCTAACATTATATAAAAATTCACCATACAAAGCACCAGAAGGTCTACTCGGGTCTCTATACCCCAATAATCACCACGTATGACCAATCTACATGATCCACAACAATAGTATTGCCCACAAGAGTAGATACACGAATAGATAAAACAAGAGACTCACGGGTCATATCCAAATAACGAGCAAAATATGATGACACAAATGAAAAAGTGGAACCAGGGTCAAATAACACAGAGGCATCTCTGTGGTAGACTGAAACAACAGCTATAATCACAACATCAGAAGCGATAGCATCTGGTCTTGCTGGGAGTGCATAAAATCAGTCCTAACAACAAACTGATCGGCCTCCCCCTCTAGGGCGACCCCTAGCTAATTGACCTTCACCTCGAGCTCGCTCAGCGGGTGGGGATATAACTGGTGCTGAAGCCAAAGGTTGACTCCTCTACTGGGACGAAACTCCTATAAGACAGGGTCAAAACCTCTTGATATGGCCCAAATATCCACACTCAAATCTACCTCTACCGGCAACTGGAAATTTGGAATGAAGGGAGCCCCAGTTTCGCTGGTGGATCTGTAGGTGCTGCCCTATCTGCTTTGCGAACTACACCCTTATCCCTACCACGGCCTCAATTGCGACCTCGACCTATAGTGGCCCCAACTGGTGGTTCTGGTGGTCCTCCGTCCTGACCTGTATCACATGTCCTCGACATCTGTGAGAGAATAGAATAACAGAAGCTTAGTTACCAGAATCAGCAGATTCGCACAAAAATAATTAAAGAATGTGAAGTTTTTCCTAATGGTTCTATAGCCTCCCGAAGATAAGTAAAGACGTCTCTGTATCGATCCTCGAGACTCTACTAAACCTTCTCATGACCCGTGAGACCTATGTAACCTAGGCTCTGATACCAACTTGTCACGACCCCAAAACCAACCCGGTCATGATAGAACCTATTGTGAAACTAGGCAAGCCGACACATTTCCAAAATAGTTCAACATTTCATTTAAAGCTTAAATAATGCCATTTCTCAACTGAAATTCCATAAAAGATATAAAATCAAAACCAAAATAAAAGTGGAAAATAAAACGTCCTACCTCGGGTGTCACTAAGTCATGAGCAATACAACATCTACTCCGAAACATAATTAGACAAAAATAATCTGAAAATATCCAAAAATACACTAGAGGGTAGGAAAGGCGGGACTGCAAACGTCAGGCAGCTACCTCGCTATCTTTGAATAAATCAGCATCTGGAACAGTCAACAGTTGCTATAGTGGCCTAAGATACCTGGATCTACACACAAGGCGTAGGGGGCAACGTGAGTACACCAACTCAGTAAGTAACAAGTCCAAATTGTGGACTGACAAGTAGTGACGAACTCAACCTTAGAAATTAAAACACATTTAAATTGTACAGGAACGTAGGCATGCTTGCAATTTAATATTTTTAACTTGACAGCAATGAAAAATACTAATCCGAACAATAAGAAGTATAAAGCTAAGTAAAACTCTACATGTCAATGCCAGAAATGCATTAAAATGCACCGTGTGATCCAACTCTCAAGTGCTCAACCACTCGGTACTGCATATGGCCATCCGGCCCTGGAAAATCCATCCCGAAATATATATATTAAATAACACTGAACTCAAGTCAACCGGTATCGAAGAACAAGGGTAATCCAACCCTCAGGAGAAATCCATCTCCAGGTATCAGTACTTTGGACAAATGCCAAATCCATGTCTAGGGAAATCTGTTATAATTCGTGCTCACTAGGGATGTATAGACTCTGGAAGGGCTCCATTCAACCCAAAAACTATCACAAACAAATGAAGGCATAATCAATAATCTGCTGTGGTGGGCATCCCGATCCCAAATTGTAACTCAAAATCTGGCTCTCGGCCTCAATCAGTCAACACTCTCTAGTACCACACAAACACGGGCTCACAATGCCAAAACTATCCCGAAGCAATGATATGATGTGCCAAATAAGAGTAATCGAGTCTGAGACATGATATAATATGCACGGACAAGGCTTAGTACAGAATATCAATGAAGCTAATGATATGATAGCATGAAAGGACCTCTCAGGTCTTAACAATATCGGTGTGAAGCCTTAACACGATAATTTGCATGATTTACATCTCATTAACTTAATCACATAATCACTACACATGTACCAGCAAGAAAGAGTCACTAAGCGGTGCCATGGAATGATCCAGGCGACAACTTCTCACAGTGCATGCCAACATGCCCCTCACTTGGCATTTACTTCACCTCAGTACTAATCATAGAACATATAGTTTGGGGTTTTTGAATCTTCAGTACCAAGTTTGGAAACGTTACTTACCTCAACCGATCTACAGCTCTAACTAGTGATACTATTGCCTTACGATCCGGCCTCCAAATGCTCCGAATCTAACCTAAAATTAGTATATTAACATCAATATACGCTAAAGGGATGAAACACACACGAAAATTATCAAATTAGACCAAATATCATGAATTTGACTCAAACTCGGCCCCCGGACCCACGTCTCAGAATACATCAAAAATCATAAAACTAGAAACTCCTTTCACTACCGAGTCTATACATACCAAAATCATCCAAATAGAACCTCAAATGGCCCATCAAATCCCCAATCAAAGCTCTCCAAAACTCAAGCCCTAATCCTTCAACATCACCCCAAATTCCCCACTAATTTCATGATTAGGTACTGGAAAAATCATCACAAACACGAAATACAAAGCCCAAGTATCTTACCACACCGAAATCCCTCGATTCCTTCTTGAAACCAATACTTGGGAGCTCCAACATCGCAAAAAATGGTGGAAAAATGACTGAAATTCGCAAAGGGGAACTTATATACTTTTCTACCCAGAACTTCCGCATCTGCGATCCAAATCTCTCACTTGCGCAACCGCTTTTGCGGTCCAACAAATTGCACCCACGGTTTCCACTTAAATGTCCATGACCGCATCTGCGCCCCAGTCACCGTACCTGCGGTGCCACGATGCGTCCAAAACCCCGCATTTGCAATTTTTCTCCTGATGACCAATTTACGATTGCGATATCCATATCTCATCTACGACCTCGCACTTGCGGTCCTCAATCCGCAGGTGCGGAAGTGACAGAAGATGCAAATCCAGCAGTATCAATTTAATGCTAGTCTTTTCGTTAACCAACCAAATTAATCATGAGGCCTTCGGGACATCAACCGAACCTGCCAAAAAGTCACATATCACCATTCAAACTTATTCCAACATTTGGAACCCTCAAAACAACATCAAAACACCAAATAACCCTCGGAGTCAAGCCTAAGATTTCCAAACTTCCAAATTCCGCAAACGATGCCAAAATCTATCAAACCTCATCCGAAAGAACTAAGCTTTTGCACACACATCACAAATGACACAATGTACCTAATCCACTTTCTAGAATTCCATTCCAACCCCGATGTCAAGATTTCCACTACAGATCGAAAAATGCCAAATTTCTAATTTTGCCAATTCGAGCCTAAATCTACCATGGGAGTCCAACTTACATTCCAAACACGCTCCTAAGTCAAAAATCACGTAACAGAGCTATCCAAACGATCATAATTCACATACGAGACCTTCTACACATAAGTCAAACTCCGATTAAATTTTTCCAACTTAAGCTCATAAATTAGAGACTAAGTGTCTCATTCCACTCCAAGACCACTTCGAACACAGAACAATAATCACGATATGATAAAATAAAGTTAAACAACACATAAATAAGCATAAATAGGGGAAACGGGGCTGTAACTCATTAAACGACCGGCCGGGTCGTTACATCCTTCCTCTTTTAAACAAACATTCGTCCTTGAACGAGTCAAGAAACATACCTAAAGCCTCAAACAGGTGTGGATATCTGCTCCGCATCTCCCGCTCGGTCCCCCAGGTAGCCTTCTCTATGGGTCGACCTCTCCACTGCACTTTTACTGAAGCTATCTCCTTTGATCTCAACTTTCGGATCTGCCGCTCCAAAATAGCCACTGGCTCCACATCATAAGTAAAATCACCGTCTAACTAAACCATGCTGAAATCCAAAAAATGACATGGATCGTCAATATACTTCTGGAGCATATAAACATGAAATACTGGATGCACACTCGACAAGCTAGGTGGCAAAGCAAGCTCACAAGCCACCTCCCCAATCCTCTGAAGCACCTCAAAAGGCCCAACGAACGGAAGACTCAATTTACCCTTCTTCCCAAATATCCCAGCACCCTTCATGGGTGAAACCTTCAGTAGAACCTTCTGCCCAACTATGTAAGACACATCACGATCCTTCTTGTCAGCATAACTCTTTTGTCTCGATTGCGCTGTACGAAGCCGCTCCTGAATCACCTTCACCTTGTCCAAAGTATCCTGTACCTAGTCTGTACCCAAAAGCCTAGCCTCGCCCGGATCAAACCAACCTACTGGAGATCTACACCGTCTCCCATATAAGTCTCATATGGAGCCATCTGAATACTCGATTGATAACCTTTGTTGTAAGAAAACTCCGCGAGTGGTAGAAACTGTTACTATGAACCCCCATAATCAAAGATACAAGCACGCAACATGTTCTCCAATATCTGAATAGTGCGCTCGGACTACCCATCCGCCTAAGGGCGAAAAGTTGTGCTCAACTCAACCTGAGTACCCAACTTTCACTGCACAGCCCTCCGAAACTACGATGTAAAATGATTACCTCTATCTAAAATGATAGAAACTGGGACACCATGCAGGCGAACAATCTCTTGGATATAAATCTCAGTTAACCGCTCTGAAGAATAGGTAGTACTCATAGGAATGAAGTATGCGGACTTGGTCAGCCGATCCACAATCACCCAAATAGCATCGAACATCCTCAAAGTCCGTAGGAGTCCAACTACGAAATCCATGGTGATCTACTCCCACTTCCATTCTAGAATATCCATCTGCTGAAGCAAGCCACCCGGTCTATGATGCTCGTATTTCACCTGCTGATAATTGAGGCACCGAGCTACAAATTCCACTATATCTTTCTTCATTCTTCTTCACTAGTAGTGTTGCCGCAGAACCTAGTACATCTTCACGACACCCGGATTGATGGAATATCACGAGCTATGGGCCTCCTCCATGATTAACTCCTGAAGCCCATCTATATTGGGCACACATATTCGGACATGCACCCTCAATAACCCATCATCACCAATAGTCACATCTCTGGTGTCATCATGCTGAACTCTGTCCTTGAGGACAAGCAAATAATGATCATCATATTGGCGCTCTCTGATGTGATCAAACAAGGAATACCGAGAAACCACACAAGCTAAGACCCGACTGGGTTCTAAAATATCCAACAACACAAACCGATTGGCTAAGGCCCCTGAACATCAACTGTAAGAGATCTCTCCTCAATAGGAATACACGTCAAACTGCCCATACTCACAGCCTTCCTACTCAAGGCATCGGCCGCTACATTGGCCTTCCCCGGATGGTACAAGATAGTAATATCATAATCCTTCAGCAGCTCCAACCATCTCCGCTGCCTCAAATTGAGATCCTTCTCCTTGAACAAGTGCTGGAGGCTGCGATATAAGACATTCCATAGAGATAATGCCTCCAAATCTTCAACGCGTGAACAATGGAAGCCAACTCCAAATCGTGAACAGGGTAGTTCTTCATAAAGGGCTTCAACTGACGAGAAGCATAAGCAATCACTCTACCATCTTGTATCAACACACACCCAATACCAACTCTATAAACATCGCAATACACCGTATATGAACCTAAAGTTGATGGCAAAACTAACACTGGAGTTGTGGTCAAGGCAGTCTTGAGCTTCTGAAAGCTCGCCTCGCATTCATCCGACCACTTGAAAGGAGCACCCTTTTTAGTCTATTTTGTCAAGGGTGATGCAACGGATGAAAATCCTTGAACGAAACGACGGTAATAACCTGCCAAACTAAGAAAACTACAAATCTCTATAGCTGAGAATGGTTTGGGCAACTCTGAACCACCTCTATCTTTTTTGGATTGACCTGAATACCCTCACTGGATAACATGTTCCCCAAGAAAGCCACTGAATTGAGCCAAAACTCATACTTGGAGAACTTTGGATAAAGTTTCTCCTCCCTCAACTACTGCAATACAACTCTCAAATACTCGAAGTACTCCTCCTAACTATGTGAGTATACCAGAATATCATCAATGAATACAATAACAAACGAGTTGAGATATGGTCGAAACACGCTGTTTATCAAATGCATGAACGATGTTGGGGCATTGGTCAGCCCAAAATACATCACAAGGAACTCATAATGACCATATAGGGTCCTGAAAGATGTCTTATGAATATCCGAGTCCTTGATATTCAACTGGTGGTACCCTGACCTGAGATCAATCTTGGAGAACGCTCTTGCTCCCTGAAGCTGGTCAAATAAATCATCAACACGAGGCAAAGGATACTTGTTCTTGATTATGATTTTGTTCAACTGCCTGTGATCAATGCACATCCTCATCATGCCATCCTTCTTCTTGACAAATAGGACAGGCACACCCCACAGCGACACACTAGGCCGAATAAACCCCTTATCAAGGAGTTCCTAAAACTACTCCTTCAACTTTACCGGTGCCATACTATACGGAGGAATAGAAATGGGCTGAGTGACCAGCACCAAATCAATACCAAAATCAATATCCCTATCTAGTGGCATGCCCGATAGCACCGGAGGAAACAAATATGGAAATTCCCTCACTACGGGGACCGAATCAATGGTAGGATCCTCTGCGCAGACATCCCTCATAAAGGCCAAGTAAGAAAGAAAACCCTTCCCAACCATCTGTTGGGCCTTCAAAAATGAAACCACCCTACTGGGAACATAATCCATCGAACCTCACCACTCAATCTGTGGCATACCCGGCATGGCCAACATCATTATTTTAGCATGACAGTCCAAAATAGCACAAACGGAGATAACCAGTCCATGCCTAATATTACATAAAAATCCATCATACAAAGCAATTGAATGTCCACTCGGGTCTCTAAACACCCAATAATCACCATATATGATCGATATATGCGATCCACAATAATGGTATCACCCGCCGGAGTAGATACATGAACAAATAAAATAAGAGACTCATGGGGCATATCCAAATAACGAGCAAAATATGATGACACAAATGAAAAAGTGGAACCAGGGTCAAATAACACAGAGGCATCTCTGTGGCAGACTGAAACAATAGCTAAAATCACAGCATCTGAAGTGATAGCATCTGGTTTGGCTGGGAGTGCATAAAAATGGTCCTAACCACCAACTGATCGACCTCCCCCTCTAGGGCGACCCCAAGTTGATTGACCTCCACCCCGAGCTGGCTGAGCGGGTGGGGATGTAACTGGTGCTGAAGCCGAAGGCTGACTCCTATACTAGGAAGAAACTCCCGTAAGATGGGGATAAAACCTCTTAATATGACCCAAACATCCACACTCGAAGAAACCTCTATCGACCACAGGAAATGGGGATTGAAGGGAGCCCCGAGCACCGGGATACTTACTAGAAAAACTCTATATAGATGAACCCTAAACTGATAATGCATGATTCAAACTCACAGATGGAAGGGCACTGAGATATAAGTGACCCTAATGTGAACTGTGAGAACCATGGCCAGATGATCCACACGGTGACCCGGGCGAGCTGACTGTGCATGTCTGAATGGATGGCCTCTGTTGTGCTAAAATTGATCCCCAGAAGTACACCATCAAAGCTATCCACACGGTGACCCGGGCGAGCTGATTGTGCATGTCTGAATGGATGGCCTCTGTTGTGCTAAAATTGATCCCCAGAAGTACACCATCAAAGCTACCTGATCCCAGAGGCCTCTTGGCCTCCCTCTCGACTCGCACCTACCGGCGAACTAACTTAATCTCCATGGTAATGTTAACTACCTCATCAAAAGAAATGCCAGATACCCTCTATCTAGTCAGAAAAATTCGTAGATGATAAGTGAGGCCATTAACGAAACTTCTATTCCTCTCCCTATCCGTGGGAACTAGCTAGATAGCATGATGGGCCAACTCGGAGAATCTTATCTCATACTGCATCACAATTATATCCTCCTGATGTAACTGCTCGAACTGCCAGCGTAGCTCCTCTCTACGGGAATGTGGTACATACTTCTCTAGGAAGAGAATAGAGAACTGAATTCAGGTAAGGGGTGCTTCACTAACAGGCCCACGCCTCTCAGAAGCCTCCCAACTAGGTCAAGGCAGCTCCAGAAAATTAAATAGTAAATGAGACCCCAATGGTCTCTAGAATACCCGTTGTAGAAGAATCCTCTGACACTTGTCCAAGAAAACCTGGGCATCCTCGCCCTCTACACTACTGAAAGCCGGAGGCTGAAGTCTACCAAACCTCTCCAATCGATGTTGCTCGTCATCAGGCATAATTGGTACCACATAATCCTGAGCAGGTGCAACCGACTGGGCTGGTGGTGCCTCCGGTGTCTGCAATCCCTGAACAACCTGCTTGTGTGTTTGGGCAGCAGGAGTCTAAATGCCCCCACCCCCCGCCCGGTGTGAGAAGAAGCTGCTATAGTAGAAATTGCGATCGTCTGAGTAAGACTAGTGCACACGGTCAAGATCTGAGCCAAGGTCTCCTTAAGATCCGAAATAACAATAGGCACAACCGGTGCCTGAGCTGGTCTTGGTCAAGCATCCCCCTTTGGAACCTGATCATGAACTGGGGCCGCTGGTGGATCTGCAGGTGCTGCCCTATCTACTGTGCGGACTAAACCCTTATCCCTTCCACGGTATCAACCGCGACCTCAGCTTATAGTGGCCCCAACTGGTGGTACTAGTGTTCGTCTGTCCTGACCGGTAACACGTGTCCTCACCATCTGAGAGAGAATAGAATAACAGAAGCTTAGTTACCAGAATCAGTAGATTCGCACGAAAATAACTAAAGAATGTGAAGTTTTTTCTAAAGGTTCTGCAACCTCCTAAAGATAAGTACAAACGTCTCTGTATTGATCCCCGAGACTCTACTAAACCTGCTCATGACCCGTGAGACCTATGTAACCTAGGCTCTGATACAAACTTGTAACGACCCCAAAACCAACCCTGTCATGATGGCGCCTATCGTGAAACTAGGCCAGCCGACACATTTTCAAAATAGTTCAACATTTCATTTAAAGCTTAAATAATACCATTTCTCAACTGAAATTCCATAAAAGATATAAAATCAAAACCAGAATAAAAGCGGAAAATAAAATGTCTGACCCCTGTTGTCACTAAGTCATGAGCAATACTACATCTATTCCAAAACATAAATAGACCAAAATAATCTAAAAATATCCAAAAATACACTAGAGGGTAGATAAAGAAAGAGAAAAGCGGGACTGCAAACGTCAGGCAGCTACCTCGCTATCTCCGAGGAAATCAGCATCTGGAACAGTCATCAGTTGCTACCGTGGCTTAAGATACCTGCATCTGCACACAAGGCGTAGGGGGTAACGTGGGTACGCCAACTCAGTAAATAACAAGTCCAAACTGTGGACTAACAAGCAGTGACGAACTCAACCTTAGCAATTATAACACATTTAAATTGTACAGTAAGGTAGGCATGCTGGCAATTCAATATCTTTAACTTGACAGCAATGAAAAGTACTAATCCGAACAATGAGAAGTATAAAGCTTAGTAAAACGCTACATGTCAATGCTAGAAATGTATGAAAATGCACCATGTGATTCCACTCTTAAGTTCTCAACCACTCGGTACTGCATATGGCCATCCGACCTAGGAAAATCCATCCTGAAATATATATATATATATATATATATATATATATATATATATATATATAACTAATACTGAACTCAAGTCAACCTGTATCGAGGAACAAGGGTAACCCGACCCTGAGGAGTAATCCATCTCTAGGTAACAGTACTTCCGACAAATCCATGTCCATGGAAATCTGTCCGTCAATAATATCATCCGCGCTCACTAGGGGTGTATAGACTCTGGAGGGGCTCCATTCAGCCCAAGCACTATAACAAAAAAATGAAGGCATAATCAATAATTTGTTGTGGCATGCAGCCCGATCCCATACTGTCACTCAAAATCTAGCTCTCGGCCTCACTCAGTCAACACTCTCTAGTCCCACATATACACGGGCTCACAATGTCAAAAAACTAGCCCGAAGAAATGATATAATGTGCCAAATAACAATAACCGAGACTGAGAAATGATATAATATGCACGAACAAGGCTGAGTACAGAATATCAATGAAGCTAATAATATGACGACAAGAAAGGACCTCTCGGGTCCCAACAGTATCGGCGCGAAGCCCTAACATGGTAATTTGAATGATTTACATCTCATTAACGTAATCACATAATCACTACACAGGTACCAGCAAGAAAGAGTCACTAAGCGGTGCCATGGAATGATCCAGGCGACAGCTTCTCACGGTGCACGCCCGCATGCCCGTCACTTGCCATTAGCATCACCTCAGTATTAATCATAGAACGCATAGTTCGGGGTTTTGAACCCTCAGTACCAAGATTGAAAGCGTTACTTACCTCAAACCAAGCTAAAGCTCTAACCAGTGACGCTATTGCCTCTCAATCCGGCCTCTAAATGCTCCAAATCTAACAAAGAATAATTATATTAACATCAATATATGCTAAAGAGATGAAACTCACACGAAAATTATCAAATTAGACCAAAAATCCCAAATTGGACCCAAACCCAGCCCCCAATCCCACATCTCGGAATACAACAAAAATTGAAAAACTAGAAACTGCTTTCACTCCCGAGTCTATACATACCAAAATCATCAAAATTGGACCTCAAATGGCCTCTCAAATCCCCAATCAAAGCTCTCCAAAACTCAAGCTCTAATCCTTCAACTTCACCCCAAATTCCCCACTAATTTCAGGATTAGGTAGTAGAAAAATCATCACAAACACGAAACACAAAGCCCAAGTAGCTTACCTCACTGAAACTCCTCGATTCCCTCTTGAAATCACTGCTTGGGAGCTCCAAAATCGTCCAAAAATGGTGGAAAAATGACTGAAATGCGCGAAGGGAACTTATATACTTTTCTGCCGAGAACATCCGCATCTGCGGTCCAAATCTCGCACTTGCGCAACCGCTTCTACGGTCCAACAAACCGCACTTGCGGTTTCCACTTAAACACCCAGGACCACATCTACGCCCCAGTCACCGCACCTGCGGTGCCACGGATGTGTCCAACACACCACATCTGATGTTCTTCTCCTGATGACAAATTTACCCACCTGCTATCTCCATATCGCATCTGCAACCTCGCACCTGCGGTCCTCAATCAGCAGGTGCGGAAATGACAGGAGCAGCAAATTTAGCAACATCAACTCAATGCCAATCTTTCCGTCAACCACCCAAATTCATCCCGAAGCCCTCGGGACCTCAACTAAACCTGCCAACAAGTCACGCATCACTATTCAAACTTATTCCAACCTTCGGAACCCTCAAAACAATATCAAAACACCAAATCACCATTGGATTCAAGCCTAAGGATTTTTAAATTTCTGAATTCCGCAAACGATGCCAAAACCTATCAAACCTCATCTGAAAGACCTGAAATTTTGCACACATGTTACAAATGACACAACATACCTAATCCACTTTCCGGAGTTCTATTCCGACCCCGATATAAAGATTTCCACTGCCGACCGGAAAACGCCAAATTTTCAATTTCGCCAACTAAGCCTAAATCTACCAAGGACCTCCAACTTACATTCCGAACATGCTCCTAAGTCCAAAATCACCTAATGGAGCTATCAGAATCATCAGAATTCACATCTGAGACCGTCTACACATAAGTCAATATCCGGTTGACTTTTTCCAACTTAAGCTCCTAAATTAGAGACTAAGTGTCTCATTCCAGTCCAAGACCACTCCGAACACGGAACAACCAGCATGATGCTATGAAATACAGCTGAACAACACATAAAGAAACAAAACTCAAAGAAATGGAATTGTAACTCATGAAACTACCGGTCGAATCGTTACATATGACTTGGGATTTTGAAAATGCTATATGACATCTATGTGGCTATGTAAAGGTTTGTTATTAAGGGCAAAATATAAATCTTAAAGTTAACAAGTTCCCTAACATGAAAGTTTAATTCATTTTGTAACGAACTAAAAATGAGTGACATAAAAAATAAAACACAGACGGTCAGTAGAATTGGAAAACGGAGCATTCTTACTTGATGTACACATAACACATGCTCGTGATAGTTCTCGTGATTCCACTTAACATGACGGAAACATGTGTATATTCTTTTGAGTGATATATCAACCACGTCTTTATACAGTTTTTAGTTTTATGACCTTACCCTTTTTTTTTTTTTACACATGAAAAATTTATTTTTATACGTAAGAAATCTATCTTTTACACATAAAAAATCTAAAAAGATCATTTTCTTAAATTCAAAATTGTAAAGGCCATGACGTACAAATAGCACGTTTTAATTTTTTCCATGATAATTGGATGGACCACACATGGTTTGAGAAAGTACTTTTTTTTTAAAATTACTTTTCTCAAAAGTATTTTTGACGAAAAATAATTTCTGTTTGGCTAATCTATACTATTATAAAAGTGGGAAGACTTAAACTAAAAAGTTAAATTACCATAATAACCTTCATACTATCCTAATTATCCAATTTAATTTATTTTTTTTAAAAGAAAACTTACGCCTAGGAAGAGACTCCAAATGTCTAATTAGACACGTCTGTTGGAAAGAGTTGCCACCTTTCAGTTCTTTTCTCTAAAAAAAAACAAATCTCCTACGGCACATCTTCTCTTGTGTTGGTGCTTCTTTGGTTCAATTCGAACCGTGCGGCCTCACATGCGTTTATTGCACACCAATCCATATTGAAAGAAGAACTCCTATCGAGTATTGAAAAGGTAATATTTCAAGCGGGGAGCTAACTGTTGGTGTTCTCTTACATTCTCTGTTTATGTAATTGGATATGAATGTTTTAATTTATTCGAACCTTTTTGGAGTACAAGGGTTAAATTAATTAATTTTTAGTGTGAATTTGGATATAGATTGTTTAAGTTTTAAAAAAAATTAAGTCTACATATTTAGAAACAATATACAAATATTATAAGTTACAATAGTTAACAATTCGAAATATTTAATATTATTAGCAAAAAATGCTCAAAGAAAATTTTGTTTGGCTGTCCAAAGAGTAATAGGTTCATTCCTTTTGAAACGGAGGGAGTATAACTTATTTATGATCATCTTTAAGGTGATCAGTAATATATTTGACTGTTGCATGTCATACAAAATTTTGGTTTTTGCATCTTTGATGATGTTGTTTTCTCAAACTAGGATGCGTAAATAAAGCATGGTCAAAGTCTGATGACTTATCTAAATTACATTCCTACTATTTTTATATATTTGGATTATTCAAATATGTTCAACGGCTAAGCTACTTGATCTCTCAGTATAACTTTAATGCTTATATGTACTAATTAACATTAAGGTATTTGATCGTAAAGACAAAGCAATGTTTATGCCTTTTAGTGAGATTTATGACCCTAACTTTTTCTTCTCCAACAGTCAAAATCATTATTCAATTCGTGCGTATTTTAATCTGATTTAACTGAGCATTATATTCCAAAATTCTCTAATTATACAAAATATTGGCGCTTTCAATTCTAATTCAAAGAAGAAGAGAGTCGCTCAGGAGAAGAAGTTAATCCCCGGTGAAAATGTTCTGGAGTCCAAAGCCCGGGATGAAGTTACATATTTAAGTTTCTTTTTAACTTTTATTATGGTTGGGCTTATATTTGTTTTTCATCATTTTGCAATACAATGTTTGAAGCTTTGGCAATTCTAGGTGCAAAATATTTTAATCACAAGTATTTTTTTCTCATCTAATATATTCGAATTAACTCTTGTTATGAAGTATTCATTTCTCATCAATTTTATATAAAATATCCTTAATATTTTTTAATATGGAAATTTTACGAAAACAAAGTACATTTGTTTTCAAGAGAATTTTTTTTTCTTATTGGTTGTGATTTGTGATTTTTGTCCCCGCCAAAGTAACCATTCTCGCAAAAACTTTTCTTATTGCGTGTGAGGAGTCTTTGTCCAAAGTCTTCAATTACCGGATAGAGTGAACTATTTTGGGGAAAAATATGGTTTTGACACAAGTATATAACTTTCTTCGCTCCAATGTTTCTTGGGGATAAATGTATGTAGTACTATGGGAACTATTTGTATTTAGGTGAAGTTACAAGTTCAAAAAACACAAATTTTCTCGACTGAATCATAAGAAAAATTAATAATAGATCAGAGAAGTACATGTTTGAAGTTGAGAATGCCAAAATCAAAGTATCTTCCTTATTTTCCTTGTTAACGCCAATTTTTTTTTCTTATTTAGAACCAAGTTAATGTCGTTCCTTGTTCATTTGATGGGATGAAAATAGTATTACTAATTCGCAATGGTTCAGTAACACGATATAATAATTCAAGACAAGAAATTTTTTTTAGGACTACAAATATTAATTGAAGAACAGGTAATACCATTTTAAATTTGTATTATATTCTTTACTTAATTATATGCCTTTATTAATAACATATTAAGTCCTTACTATGGGACGAGATCCAAGAAATACTTTTCAATAATCATGTCGAAAAGAGAAAGAACTTCTTTAAACCAACTAAGAGTTGCTATTTTGTGAATGGTCGATTAGATTATGTTCACTCCAACTACTCTACAAACACGTGGAACAACAACACCATTGTAAAGGAATCCGAGTCCGACAATGTCACTCCCACAAAAAAAAATTCTTTGGCCGGATCTTTCAGTCTTTTCACAATTACCCTTCATTTTGCCCGCTCCTTTAAAGGGCAACGACAATTCAAATGGTTCTGTACCTTTTTAAGAGGCGAAAAAATTTAATAGCCATGCCGGCCTAGGTAATAATCTTTTAGAAATTTATGAATTATTTTCCTACATAATCACCTGATATTTATCACTAATATTAATATACTCTTCAGATGTAATATACATGTTAGTAACAGTGAGAACCACTTCTTAAAGAATGATAGAGAAGGAGAAAAGAGATAAAGAGAAGGAGAAAAGAGATAAAGTTACGACGTAAGATAAGTTAAAATTACAAGAGTTTCCACGAAAAATATTTATTTGATGTACTATACAGATAAGTTAATGTAATTTATGCAATTTGTAATTTTAAAACATGCATGAGTATGATCATATAATTGTTGCTTCATGAGAGATTCATCATCTTAATTTGGACGACAATCCAAATTAATTATCCATAGAAACTAGACCATCTTCTACCATATATAATTATTTAATCAAAAATTTATCTATTAATATAAAAATTATTGTATAAAATTGGGTACCTTATGATTTGACATACACGTGTCGAGGAACTAGTTAGTTTGAAAAGTATTTTTGAGCAACAATTAGTGTTTGGCCAAACTTTAAAAAATTACTTCTAAGTATATTTTTTCAAAAGTGGTTCTCAAGAAAGTGTAAGAGAAACTACTTTTTTCTGTTTCTGCTCCTCCTCAAAAACACTTTTTTTTTTCTTCCAAAAGCGTCTTGTTTCAAAAAGTACGAAAGCAAAAGGTGGGGGTAACAAAAAGGGTAGTGGATGGTTCAGTGAGGGGATCCCTGGCCTTTCCAGCTTTAGCAAGAGCATCAGCCACAGCATCGAAATCAATCTTCACCTAAACGTGTAGTCCAGAAAACGTTTCGTAATCTATTCATCTTTCTTCGCAGAATATTACTTATCATAAATACCAAGTATAAAATATTTAGTATCTTTTAAAAACTGAAAGTAGGACTACCACATACTGAAAGCAGAAAGCAGAAAAGTACGAAAGAGAAAGCGTAATAACTAGAGTTTTAAAAAAGAAAAAGAAAAAGAAAAAGGTCACTAACCAAACTTTCCAAGTAAAATATGCAAGGGCTTCGGCCCTCATCTTTATCTTTCAAACTTCAAAATTACTCTTCATTCTTGAACTGATAAGGATATAGCTAGAATACGGGTTTAATTTACAGCATAAAAATAATTACACTATCAGACCATTTTAAAAGTAAAAAAAATTATAGGTACTACTCATATAAAAAGAAGGTAATTCATAATCACTAAAACTAACTATGATAATAAGTCAAGCAATCGTCTACGATATATAGATATATGGTAAAATGATAAATCCATAGCGTGTTCAACAAATGCTTGTGATGGGGAAAGGTTATATATACTACAAGGTACGTAGTGAGAACTACAAATGATCTCCCCCTTGAAAACTCATGGATCAATTCCCAAATAGGTCTGGAAGTTCATCAACCTAAAAGAGGAAACCATCTTTCGCGAAAATCAGACTGGTAAGAAATCATGAAAAGGAGAAGCACAAGGAGTAAGCCAACTCCCCAAGGAGTTCCACCAGCTCTATGAAATGATTCTTGATCAGGCAACGGAATAAAGAACAAAGATTTCTCAAAGCTTGAAAGCAAATGCACAACTAGCAGCAACAACAAAGGAGATACCATGAGAACAAGCTTCATCTGATCCATAATGCCTTCAAAAATAGACTCATAGTTGATGTACCATGTAATACTTACAAAGGAGAAGAGAACAAGAAAGAAAAAACACAAGTGTATTGAAGGAGGTTGTGAAGAGTAATTGTCAGCCATTTTTCTAAAAAGGGTTTTGCTTGAATGACTTATTAGGTTCTTGAAGAACATGACTACAGCTTTTATATAGAGTTTATATTTAAGGGTTTAATTATTTCATTTAATAGATAAAAATTGATGTATGACTTACTAATGAAGAATAGCTAGAATTGAAGAAAGAGAAAATCACACTTTTCAGGTTAGCTTTTGGATGCATTGTAGGATTCTTTCTTTTTGACGATCCACAAATATGCATGCAATTGGCCGGTGACTTTATTAATATGGTAAACGGCTTTATTAAAATAGTGGACAATGAAGTTGCTGACACATGTCACCGGCCAGGGCCAGAACCTGAAGTGGACCTCTTATGCTTTATGAGAAAAAAAGTTTAAACCGTAAATCTCTAGACAAATATTAATCAATAAAAAAATTAACTTATTATTATATGTTAAAATTTACTGATGATATGACTCTTTTTTAATTATAACTTAAATTCATATTTTATTATCACAGGAGTATAATTTAATGTGAAATTACACCTGTAGTTTGCTTAAGCTGACTTTACTGCACCCCTTATATTTTGGAAAATCATTATACAATCCTCCCTTCTGATTCATTTCCAGAATAATGGTATTTTTGCTGTAATTAATTGATTTATTGGAGATTTCTGGACCATATGTAGTGCTTTTTGTATGTAAAGCCTATTTTTAAAGACAAATAAAAGCAATATCTCTATTTTAATATGATGATTTAATTTCTTTTTCATTGATTTTGTCCAATAAAAAGTAAAATAACACTTTTTTGGTATACACTTTACTGATTGGTATCTTGTAGATGATCAGATGATTGTAATTTTGACTTAAGGAAGAAACCTCGTAAATATCACAAGTAAAGACATTATGACTTACTATCACAATCTCAAAATCCAGCTAGTCCTGATAACACCAAACTTGACACGTTAGGTAAGCCAGATAACAGTCAATACAATTCTAATGAAATGATAAAAAATTAATAAATAAAATAACTGAAATGTTATACAATAACCCAAGGATTGTTAACGAGTTGGTATGAAAATAAATACAAAACATGTTTGAAATATATATAAGAACAGGTAGTAGTTATATCCAGAAAACAAGTACATCCTCATAGCCAGCTCCCGTTATTAATAGCATCTCAGCTCCAAGATCTGCACACAAGGTGCATAAGTGTATTATGAGTATACCCGATCCCATGTACTCAGCAAATATCATAACTAACCTCGACGAGGTAATTGAAGAAAGAATTATAAATGGCACTCGCCAATCACCTGCACAAGTTCATAAATTCCCACAAGTATAGAACAGAAATATGATCAAATCATGAAATCACATATAAAATCACCTTGCTGCTAATAATTTTTTTAATGTGTTATGCTCAGTCAACAATCTAGCATATAAAGAAGGTATGCAAATAAATCAGGTAAACAGCCAAGGAAATTACAAGTAAAGACGAAATGCAATAACGAATTAACAATCTGTTGCGGCGTGCAATTCGATCAAAATAGAAATCATATCACAGCTCTTAGGCCCATATCAGAATCTCAGTAACCACCAAACTAATAACCAACTCTTTCAGAGCTCAAATCAACCAGAAACCTGTCGGTTTCTCATAATAAACGTGTGCATCATCAAGAAAGCACATGAGAGGGTGACCCTAGGGGATGGATCCATATCCACATGCTGCACGGTATAGCCACATGCAATCTGTTTGGGAATGATCATATGCTCACTATCATAATCCGTCTGGCGTGATCACATGCTCAATATTATAGATCCGCCACGTATGGTCACAGGCACAATAACACAATTCGCTCAGCCTAATCTCATGCTTAACACAATCCGCCCAGTGTGGTCATAGTCATAATATATCACTATCCTCCCGATATGGTCACAAGTACAATATCACAATCTGCTCGACATGGTCACAAGTATAGTATCACCATTCGCCTAGCGTGGTCACATACACAATATCACAATCCTCCCGGTATGATCACATGCTACCAGGCCAATCCATATCACACATATAGAAGATATACAAGAACATGTACATGCCCAAAGAATATCAAATTTCATACTCCTGGACATATATAAGTGACATGCTAAGGTGTATGCATGTGCATGTGTAATATCATAACTCAAATTAGGTAAATACATCACAAAATAGCAACTATCAGGTCTAATCAAGAGATTAACCTTTATGTAACATCAAAAATGGCTCAAATAGCTCACAACAAGGTTACAGATAAGAGAAACATCACAACATGAAGCTTAACAATCAATTCAAGGCATATCATAACCTAACAACTACCCTGAACATGGTTAATACCCTAATGCATGCACATGGGCTTAGCCCACACATGTGCGCCACTATAGCACGTAGCTATCACAAATAACTCAGGCAACTAGTGCCTCAATCAGATTTAGGTAAGATACTTACCTCCAACTTGGCAAAAAAATACTCTAGATGTGCCAGCACGCACAAATCGACATTCAAACGGCTCTAAACTAGCCAAAAGTAACTCAAAAACATCAAATACTTCCATAGTAAACAAACGCAAACGAAAATAGTTGAATTTTTAATCAAATAGTTAAAGTCAACCTAAAGGTCAACTTGGGTCTCGTTCCTCTGAACCCGATAAAACTTACAATTTTCGATAACTCATACGAATACTAGTGCAACCATATCTATTTTATCCAAATCCGACTACAAATCGATGTTTAAAACTCAATTATTCACTTTAGAAAAACTTATACAAAAAATCCCAATTCCTCTTTTAAATTCATTAATCAAATGCCAAATCAACGATGGAATCATTTAAATAAACAAATCCAAGTAAAAAATATTTACCCCAATCCAAATCGTAAAATTCCCCTCCCAAATCGTTTATTTCCGAGCTCTATAACTAAAAATGTGATAATATAACTCAAAGTATGAAATAGAGTACTTATATGCACTACGCAGCAGTATCTTACGAGATCGTAGTTGTGCCTTCGCGAACGCCATGCTCAAAATACACTTCCAGTAATTACACTTCATGTTCGTGACACTTATCCCTGCGAACGCCATGACCACTGATGCCATAACTTTGCAAACGCGTTGCCTCCCATGTGATCATGATGACAAAAAACCCAGTTCCCTCGCTGAAATGGGATCGCGATCCACCTATGTGAACGCAAAGAACAAATCTCTCTAGCGCAGCATACAACCTTCGCGAACGCGGTCCCTCATCTACGAACGTTAAGAATAAAAGTCAAGTGCCCTTAAATTTCTCTACGCAATCGCGATCCTAGCTTCGCGATCGCGATGCTATGCAAAAACACCAATAATCAGCAACTCCCAAAACATATAAGAATTGCTGGTAACCACCCTACAACTCACCCGAGCCCCTCAGGACCCCGTCTGAACATACCTACAGGTCCCAAAAAAATATAACGCGAATCTAATCGAGGACTCAAATCACACATAACAACATCAAAGCCATGAATTGTCAATGAAGGTCAATCTCTTATGTTCATAAACTTGAAACTTCGAACCAAGCGTTCGATTCAAGCCTAACCAATCCGCAATCCAACCAAACTTTGCACACGAGGTTTATATGATGTAACAAACATATTCCAACTGACGGAACAACAATCCAAATCCGATAACATTGAAGTCAACTCCTGGTCAAACCTATGAACTTTCTAACCCTACAAATAGCCAACTTTCGTCAATTAGAGCCAAAACCTTCTAGGAATATTCAAAGGCAAATCCGGGAACATGCCCAAGTCCAAAACTACCATATAGACCTAACGGAACCATAAAAATTTTGATCCGAGGTCAAATTCTCAAAAAGTCAAACTCTGTCAACTCTACCAATTTAAAGCTTTCTAGTTGAGAATCATTCTTCCAAATCAATCCTGAACAACTCAAAAGCCAAAACCGATGATACACAGAAGAGATAATATGCCATATGAAGTTACTCAAGACCTTAAACCACCGAAGTGAATGCAACTATTCAAAATTACCAGTCGGATTGCTATACTTACCTTAGTAATTAGCCACTCTTATTGTAATTTAGTTGAACATCGGGGGAGGGGAGGGGG